>CAIGRO010043086.1:0-13298 GCA_903798355.1 Fraxinus baroniana | reverse complement strand
AATTTCAGATTTCTTACCTCAGTTTGCACAAAAAAAATTATTGATCTGAAATTTTATTCGTAACAAATATTATCACCGAAGACCCATGATTTCTTTATCTCCGATTTGGTGTGGTGCTGGTGGCTCAAGGCTATGTCGGTTGAAGTTCATCTGAATTCTGAAAAAGAAAAGGATTTTTGATATATTAGGTTAGTCTTGAGATTATTAGATATAAATTAGGATTATTGGATAATAATAATATATATGTAATAGAAAATTAGAAATTGACAAAAATATCCACACATGACAAAATTTGGGTTTTTCAGAAATTTTCATTTTTTTATTTTTATATATTTTTTCGTCAGTCCGGTTTTATTTTAAACCGCAATTAAAATTCTTAAACCTAAACCAAACCATTTTTGACCGGTTTGGTTTGGTTCAAAATCATTTCGTTGACGGGTCCATGTGGCACCAAACCTACGATTTTTNTTTTAAAAAAAATTCATTTTTTTTTTATTTTTATATATTTTTTCGTCGGTCCGGTTTGGTTTTAAACCACAATTAAAATTCTCAAACCTAAACAAAACCGTTTTTGACCGGTTTGGTTTGGTTCAAAATCATTTCGTTGACGGGTCCATGTGGCACCAAACCTACGATTTTTAAAATGGGGTTTTGGTTCGATTTAACGGTTTTTGCTTACAGCCCTAGTTTCTCTAATAAGTTCAGTTTTGCTAGAATTACGCCCTTATTTGGTCAATTATTTTTTCAATCGATATATTTCGACAAATTTATTTTGTCATGATTGCTATTCATAACATGAAGCGGTATATTATGTAAAGAAAATCATCGACAACTTTTTTCAATTCTATTTTCAAAACAATATAACTTGTTGAGATATTTCAATTTTCAACATTGTAGGTACCTGAACCTTTTATGGGGTTTTACATTTTGTTTTATTTATATACTTTCCAAAGTATACACTTCCTAATTGGGACGATCTTCCTTATTTGCTCCATTCATTTTTTTGGAGATTTTTATATTGCAATATAATGGCTTTAAATATAATGTTAACGAATTGTTCTTGTAGGATGTCAATTCGAGTTAAAACATTTAAAATTGGTGTGTGAGATATTGTTAATCTCTTTGATCAATAAATATATCTAAATAGATTGTCTTTCGAACTTTTTGTTCGAATTATCTTTTGCAATGATCTCGATAATATAATGATGCATTATGTATATAATTTTTCAACTTTTTAATTCATCCCCTTAATGCTGGAAAAATTGTTCATTTAAATGGACAATCAGCAAACTGCGTTATAAAATATCATATGTTAAGACTTAAGATATTGTATAAAGGTTAAAACTACATATTTATTTTCAACATTCTTTAATTTTCATCTCAGTGCATTGTGGTGAATCAATTGTACATATAATGCACTAGCAAAATAATTAGATAAAAAATATTAGACTCTCACAATAAACTAATTATAACAGGGAGAACTTTAATGTGGCAATGGCATGATGCGTCATAGCATCCCCAAAAATAGAAATGGAAAGTACTTTGTTCTCAATGGTAATGCTTAAGAAAATAATTGGAGGCACTTACGTGTTAAACCATTTACCATCAAATAATGCTATCGACATTAGTCTAGCTGTCAATATACGATAGGTTCTAATAAATGAGTCATTAATTATCGTGTTTAATTGAACTTATAATTTAATGACACAATTCATGCCACCTATATTGATGTTTAACACCAATGGTGCTGAATAAATTACTCTTTATTGTCGTCCCCAACTAAATTTATCAAAAGTTTGGAATGTGAACTTAATAGCAGTGACTTGATATATTGTCATGATGCTATAATATGAAATTATAATCATAATTTAAATGTTGAATAGTAATTTCGCGAACTTCAGGTTGAGAACATCATACAATCATCTAACAGACGTATCATATTTATTAAATAAAATAATATTTAAATGATCAATATGGAGAGTGGTGAGACCTATATATCATCCTAATTAATTTTCAGGATTATAAGAATTTAATCTCAATATTAGCTAGTGATGATCAATGACTAATTTATGATATAATAAACAAGCCCCCCGGGGTATAGTTTAGTGGTACAGAGAATAGAAGTAAGGTAATCTCAGTTGAGCTGACAGCCGCAGTGTGATAGTTCGATTTCTGCCTCTAACAAGGTTTGAAATTTGGCTCTTTATGGGCACCAGTATGACAGCACTTGTACCCTGACCTGTTGAGGTACATCCCGCGATTTACCTCATCCACGATGCTCTAGGGACGGGGCAGTGGGGTCCCTCAAGGTTGTAGTTCAACCTTTATGATATAGTAAACAAAGATTATGTATGAATTCATTGGATTAAAGAATCTCCTAGTTCTTCATTAAATACTCATTTAAATTCTCATTTTGCATCAATTTTTATCCAATAATGATCTAATTGGACATGTCAATAATAAAATATTAAAGTTATTGAACTTCTGGTTCAATATAATATTTATTTCATTTGTACTAATATTAGTATAGTGTACTATTTAAGAAAACTATTAAAAATTTGTATTTTTCTCTTTATTTTGTGAATAATAAATTACTAGTAATAGTAAGTTTGTCCTTTCATATTACACAACATTGAATCTTACGGAGATTTCATAAAATATCAAATCAACTCTTCGTTTGATATTCTTCTTGAATATTTATGTAATTGGGATGTGTTTCTTCAAAAACGACAACACAATCTTCTTCATATTAAGTTGTGCTTCTTAAAGAATAATATGTTCATATTCTTCTAAAATATTGATATTGTAATGTCATATTCTTCAAGAGTAAATAATATTCTTTCATAATAGCATACCATTGTACTTTTTCGGGAGTAACAATAAATTAAACATATCAATTAAATATGTACAAATAATATATTTTATGTTTTGATCAATTATAACATGCAAATTGAATACAAAAATTGAATAAGCACAATGCAATGATTATAATTTATACATAACAATCAATTAAAGAAAACACATCAGCTTATCAATTGGAATTGATAGGTGAATGCGTGCACTAGAATAATTATTTAGCCCTCTTTGGGTCCCAATTATTTTTAAAATACTATTTTTCTCTCTCTTATTTTTAATCACACATTTTTCAATAAAATAATATTATATGCAAGTCCAGAACTTTTATTTATTTTTTAACCACACATTTCTATGTCAAATCACCATTCCAAAAAAAAAAAAATTCTGTCAAAAAAGGGGCTCAAACAGTGTAATCATGCAATTTGTATATTTGAGAAAATATGCTACTCTTATACTAAGCCTATGTTTGATACACATTAAAATTTTTATTTTCATTCTTCTATTCATTTTCAACCACATATTCTTCAATAAATAATATTTTTCATCACGTCGATAATTTTTCCTTCTTTTTCAATCACACATTCTACTATTCCAGAATATATTCTTCCAAAATGATGTGGCTAGAGATGTCAATGGGTCGAGCTCGGCCCATACTCGAGCGTGCTCGAGCTCGCCCAAGGCGAGCCGAGCTTCAGCTCGTTGGCTCATTATTATTATTTTTTTAAGGTAATAAGCCTTTAAAGAGAAAAAAAAAATCCGGCGAGTGGCTTGTCAAAAACGAACTGAGACAAACCTGAGCCGCTCAAGCTCGTCTAAAACAAGCTGAGCCGGCAAGCCGACGAGCCGGCTTGGCTTGTTTGTCACCAATAAATGTGGCTCAAATACACCCTAAACAACCAATTTAAAAGAATTTGATTGTTGTTACACTTACATCTTTTTCATGAATGGGCCTTGGATTTTAATAATAACCGTTGAATTTGAATAAAAATCTATTATGAACATGCCGTCCAAATTTCACGACGATCAAACCACAAATGCTAAATATCAACATTTTTATCACAGCAGGGCAGACTGTTTGATTATACGAATTTCTGCACTATTGATTTCAAGATAATAAAACTCCTCCATAATATGTAGAGTCACATTTTTTTCACGATTATCAATCCAATATTCTTTCATAATATTGATTCATACTTTTATTTTAAAAGAAACAATAAGATATTCTTTAGAAATCAAATGTATAAGGTTTATACTTTATCAGGAGTATTAACGTAATATTTTTATAGAATGTTGTTTAAATAGAGTCATGTTTCATTAAAAAAACATTGACATAAAATTCTTCTAGAATGTAATACGTATAATTATTATACTTTATCAAGAATAACAATATAATATTGTTTTTGTGTGAATTTGTGCTTCTTCAGGATTAACAAAATAACTCAGATAAAATCTTCATTTCCAAACAAGGCTACAATATTATTCTGAATATTGATTTAAATTATTTCTTATTTAAGAATAATAATACAATGTTATTCTAAAATATTAAACAAAAAATATTACATTCAAGCAAATATTTATTTATAATAAATTAGTATAGTCAAAATGATATAACCAAATTGAATAACTATACCATATTGATATCCAATTCAAAGTTAAGAGAATACTAACCTTTTTCTTAGAGTTAGAATTTCTCGATTTTTCACTTCAACCGACTAGAGATTTGTGAGCAGAAAGAAGAATGAATTTTGTTAACTCAATTGTCTAAAATTTTGTGCTGATAACGTGTTATAAAATAAAGAGAAAAGAAGAAAAAAATAGAAAAGTCAATAAACTTGTGTGTATTTTATTAAGAACCAAAGATCCGTACAAGTATATGGATACATTAAGGTTATAAGGGATACAATAGTTATTCATAAATACTACTTTATTTATTACAACAAAAAAGGACTTTATTGTAATCAATGTTTTATTTTAGCAATTTGTATACAAGTGCAGAAATATTTTAATTTTTTCAAGGGACACCAATGTTGAAGTATTAAGGGGGAGGGATGATGGCGGTGTTGACGATTGGCAGGGTGCTAGTTTAGGTTGGGTAGTTGAATTGGAGAGTGGGGATGGTTAGGGAACAAAAAATCCAAGGAAAGGAATTGACAAAATTAGATAACATGGACTATTTGCTCAAGTAAAAGGTTGATCTGAGGGTAAAATGTCAAAATTAAAAATGATAGAATGATTTGTGCAAGGATAATAAAAGATAACAACATTTTTTGTTCATTACCCTTGTGTAACGTACATTGGTTGCAAATAGATTTAGTGAAGTTTTGAGTGGGGATATGGATTGTGTTACATGTATAGATAAATTTTATATGTAATTCGACAAATGTATGTGTGGCGTACATCTACTGATCGATTTAAACTCATGTAATTCAAATTGGTTGACTGATGCACACTATGCGTGTGTCCATAATACTATATATTCGATCAACATTGGCGTCCCTTGAAAAAATTGGTGAAATTAATTAAGAATTCCTAGGAGGTTGCCCTTTCTTGGTCCCACGTTTGTTTAAGTGAGCACATGAAACATGAGTCAAAAATGCAAAAAAACCTTAAATATAAATCATAATTACACTTACACTCCCAAAGTATCTTAATATTACACTCGTTACGCTCCTCTTTAAAATTATGGAAATGAATAAATGATATATACATATACATTTTTTATTCGTCTCTTTCTGTTTTCGAAATTTTCTTAAGATAACCTCGTAAAAAAGAATTGGATTAAATTTATTTGAACTGAGTAGTTAATTTATCAAAATACTTTGAGATGGATAACCTTGTGAAGAAAGGTAGAGAAAATTAGATTAAACATAAAAATAATGTTAATCTAAATAAAACACAAGAAAAAAAATTTAAAATTTTGAAAAAAAGAGAGAAAAAATTACATTTTTTCTTTGAAAAAATAAGATACACACACAAAAGAGAAGTATTGGTATACTTTTCAAATACATCGTACAATATAAGGGCAATTTACTCAAAATATAATATACGATGAGAGAGAAAATAGAAAAAAGTATTTTCTATGGTGGAAAAAAATAGAAACAAACAAACAAAAAAAGGACTATTATGTCCCACAACAAGACCTCGTCACCCAAAAAGAAAGAGAGATGACGATGAAATAATGGTAAAAATTAAATAAAATCAAACATTTGATAATCCGACAAATGAATCTATTTTCAAAATTGTATAAGATAAAAAGAAAAAGAAAACTCGATCGCAACAAAAAAAATTTTGAGAGATGACAAATTATTTAGCCAAATTAGCAAAAAGGTACTTCTTTCCAAGAAAGATGCAAAAATGAAAATCGATTTAAGAATCTTAAATAGTATATGTTAAATAAAGTTTCTGTTTGGTACATATTAAAATTTTTATTTTCATTCTTCTACTCATTTTCAATCACACATTATTTAATAAAATATTATTTTCCAAATTTTCCTCATTTTTCAATCATACATTCTCCATCAATCTATTATTTCAAAATACATTTTTTCAAAATAACGTGGTTTAAAGTCTTAAACACACCCAAAATGAGAATTGAAGAAAAAAAAAATAAAAATTATAATAAATTCCTTCAAATGTTATTTTATTTTTCGAATATATTTCATATAAAAATCAAACTTCTCTCATCTCTCTCTCTCTCTCTCTCCCTACTAGTCGTTTCTCCTGTCTACAATAACTCCATTGTTCTCTATCTTTGAGATACTGATTCCAAATTTCTGAACTGCTGCGAAACTTCCTTTTCGAAATACCCTCAAAATCTTTGAAAGAAACTCGCCGGAGTCCGCCATGGACCGCCGGCTTCATCCGCCGCGCCCTGGCTAAATGCAATCAAGAACATCACTTCCTACGTAGAACTACTTGAGTTACAGTACGTTAAATAGCGTGTAATTACAAGGTTTTGAAGTGTAATGGCTGCACCAAACGCCACCACCACACCGGCGGTGGAATCTACCTCGGCGTCCGCGTCATTATCCTCCGACGAGGTGGCCGCCAAGGCGGTGCACAAGAGATATGAAGGGTTGATGATGGTACGGAATAAGGCGATTAAAGGGAAAGGTGCGTGGTACTGGGCACACCTGGAGCCAATTCTCGTGCAAAATTCTGAAACTGGTTTTCCCAAGGCAGTGAAGCTGCGGTGTTCCTTGTGCGCTGCTGCTTTCTCCGCCTCTAATCCTTCGAGAACCGCCTCCGAGCATCTTAAGAAGGGGACGTGCCCCAACTTTGCTTCTGTTCCTATACCGATTTCTTCAGCGCCTTCTGCTTCTGTTCCAGTTGTGAGTTTGGCTGAGGGTACTACTAATACGTCGCAACCCCACAACCATCGGAAGCGTAGTACAAATTCAGATGGTGATCGCGGTGACGGCGGCAAAGGTCGTGATGGAACGGAATTTTCTGTTCAACATGTTCCACCAGTGGCCATTGTTGATCCATCAAGATTCAAAGTGGAGTTAGCATACCCACCCTTGATTTCAATGGCTAGTACTAGTGCTGTTCCTGTTGCTGGTGGTACAAGTGGCGGCGGCGAGCGTGTGTACGGTCAGCAACAGGAGCAGCGATTGGTGTTGTCAGGCGGGAAAGAGGATTTGGGAGCTTTAGCAATGTTGGAAGATAGTGTGAAGAGGTTAAAGAGTCCCAAATCATCACCTGGTCCGACATTAACGAAATCCCAGGTCGATTCTGCACTTGATTTTCTTGCAGATTGGATTTATGAATGTTGTGGTTCTGTTTCATTTTCATCTCTTGAGCATCCCAAATTCAAGTCATTTCTCAATCAGGTCGGATTGCCTTCAATAGCAAGAAAAGACTTTATGGGTTCTAGGTTAGATGCCAAATACAACAAGGCCAAGGCCGAGTCCGAGGCTAAAATTCACGACGCGATGTTCTTTCAGCTCGCTTCTGATGGTTGGAAGTCGACGGAATATGGTCGAGACGGAGAAGAAAGTTTTGTGAACGTTGCTGTGAATCTTCCAAATGGGACTAGTGTTTTTAGAAGGGCCGTTTCCACTAGTAATTATGTGCAGTCTAAATATGCAGAAGAAGTTTTATGGGAAACTATCACTGAAATTTGTGGGAATTCAGTGCATCAATGTGTAGGTATAGTTTCAGACAAGTTTAAGGCCAAGGCATTGAGGAATTTAGAAAATCAGTACCATTGGATGGTTAATCTTTGTTGTCAATATCAAGGTTTTAATAGTCTGATTAAGGATTTCAGCAAGGAGCTTCCATTATTCAAGAATGTCACTGAAAATTGTGTAAAACTAGCTAATTTTGTTAACAATAAGTCTCAAATCCGACAGAGTTTTCGTAAGTATCAGTTGCAGGAATATGGACATGCTGGTTTGCTGAGAATGCCTTTGCGTGGTTATGAAAGGTCGGATTTTGGGCCAGTTTACGCAATGGTAGAGGACGTATTAGGCTCAGCTCGGGCTCTTCAGTTAGTATTGTTAGATGAATCTTACAAGATGGTGTTAGTAGAGGAGCCAATCGCGAGAGATATCGAAGAAATGATGAGGAATCCACATTTTTGGAATGAGTTAGAAGCAGTTCATTCTCTAGTTAAATTGGTCAAGACAATGGCACGGGAAATCTTGATGGAAAAACCGAGGGTCGGGCAATGCTTGACCCTTTGGGAGGAGCTTAGATTGAAGGTGAAGGACTGGTGTTCAAAATTTCACATTGTTGGAGGGCCTTTGGAGAAGGTGATTGATCGGAGGTTTAGAAGGAATTATCATCCGGCTTGGGCTGCTGCTTTTATACTTGATCCACTTTATTTGTTTCGGGACGCGAGTGGGAAGTACTTACCCCCATTCAAATACTTGACACCCGAACAAGAGAA
Source organism: Fraxinus baroniana (assembly GCA_903798355.1). Classification (NCBI taxonomy): domain Eukaryota; kingdom Viridiplantae; phylum Streptophyta; class Magnoliopsida; order Lamiales; family Oleaceae; genus Fraxinus; species Fraxinus baroniana. Next base: position 4,549 of record CAIGRO010043086.1, on the reverse strand, counting down.
GGACGTGGACAAGCTAATCACTCGACTCGTATCTAGGGATGAGGCTCACATTGCTCTTATGGAGCTTATGAAATGGAGAACTGAGGGGCTCGATCCGGTTTATGCTCAAGCTGTACAATTGAAACAAAGGGATTCAACTACGGGGAAGATGAAGATTGCCAATCCCCAAAGCAGTAGGCTTGTATGGGAAACTCACCTAACTGAGTTCAAGTCATTAGGAAAGGTCGCCGTTAGACTGATTTTCCTTCATGCAACTTCATGTGGATTCAAATGCAAGTGGTCTTTACCAAAATTCATGAGTGCGCATGGTCATTCACAGGCGGGAATTGATAGGGCTCAGAAGTTAATGTTCATTGCTGCTCATTCAAAGATGGAAACACCGGGTTCTTCCAAGGACGAAGATAAGGATACTGAGCTCTTTGCCTTGGAAAACGGTGAGGACGATGTGCTCAATGAAGTTTTTGTTGATATGTTCTCTGTGTAAGATCCCTCCCCCATCTTCAGTATCCTAATTTGTAGGTTGTTTTTCTTTTCCGAATTATTTCATTTTCGATTCTTTCTAGGAATTGGTACTTTTGATGCTGTAAGAAGATTTTGGGGCAGACGGCTGAGAAAAAAGGGTATTAGTTCAAGTCATGAGCCTCTATTCACTCTTTTAGATTATCTGGGATTAGAGAATGAATGTTGTTACATTTTGTTCCTTGGTAATCTTGAATAAATAAAATTCAGCGAGGAGGAGATTTCTGTGTCTCTGTTTGTTATAAGAATCAGTCTATTCTCATGTATATAGTATCAAGTCGTTAAATTCAATTTAATTTTTGCAATTCAATGGACATTTCTATTGGTTTCAAGAAAGTTGTCAGTTCTTTACCTATCCTTCATCACTTTGATATAGCAAACATGTTCTAGGATCCCTTGTTCGAGTATCTCAAGTTGCTTTAAAATGCTGATGAGATAGCATTTCATCATTGTGAAAGGATAGAATATTTTTGGGCCGAGAACTCTTATATTATTATTGTGTTGTTATTAATGATTATTATTTGCTAGCAGCTGATCTTTTTAATTTTCTGGTGGTAGAAGCATTTGATGGGAAAGTTTTTAGGCAGCCTGGAGCTCCATAAGATGCTCGGGATTTGTAATTTGTGAGACAATCATTCAAGAATGGTTTCTCTATCTTTGTCAACAGCCCGGGAAGATTAACGATCAACTTTTTAGCTGGATCAGCACTTCAACGTGTTATCTCATCCCTATCTCCGGATCATGTGGGGCCTTCTTGAATGAACTGGAGTCGATTCCCAAACTTTGGTGGTTTTCTTAAATTAAATCATATTTTTCGGTAACTTCTTCTTTAAACATTCCAAAGTTTGTGATGTTGATGCAGAGTCATTGGATGATGCTCATAAAAGGTTGTTTGAGGACCCAAAGTTGAACAAGGCTGTCCCCATGGAGCAACACAAAAGATGCCTGATAGTGATTTTCTAACAAAGATTAAGCTAATTTCCTATCATTACCGGGTAACGACTATATTTTTATCCGAATTTATTGCACTTTTATTGTGTTAATCTATATGTTTATAGTGCATAAAGTTGTTGAGAAGTCCTTTTATTCCTTTCTCTTTATAGATATACTTTGGAGACTAACGTTTCATGGACGATTAGTAGCTTGAGTTCACTATCTTTCTTTCTTTATTGACTATGTGATTTCATGTGTTATAACGATATCAAACTAGCCAAGTATGAATACATACATATGTACACTAGGAAGCACGGACACGAACTCACGATATGAACATGGCTGTACATGATTGTCTTAAAAATGTAAGATATGGATATGTCAATTTAAATTCTTAAAAAAATTCATATATTGTATCTTTACTTTTTAGTTCACGTATTATGTCAAATACTTAGCCTCGTAGTGTGTATCTTTCGAGCAAAAAGTTCATAAAAAATGAGATAAGGTATCTTGTTAGACGCATGGCTTGAATAGTTTAAGGAGTGTCAGTGTCTTGACTCGAAAAGATACTCGTTGAGTATAGTCAAATTGTTCTCGTGATTCGTGATATACCGGATTCACCCACCCATCCCACCTACCAAGAATCAATGGTGAATTTAGGTTTTAGGTTAGGTAAGAGGGTAGAAAGTAGAAAAAATGGAGTAGAGTATTATTATATTATGCCTACTTTTTTTTGGCTTTATGTCTTGTAATGTAATTACTTTGATTTAGTGGACACTTACATTCTTGTCGGCAGGAGAGGATTTTAGTTATAGCATAATTTATCAAATACTAGAAATGGCTTAATTGATTGCTTACCAAATGCTAATTAGTATGTTGTATCATGATTAATTATGTAGTACATTCTTTTTCGTGGATGTGTAAAATCCGTAGGGTCGCAACGAGGTGGGTTAGATTGGGTCGATAAACCGATCAAATTTGTTTACTTACTATTCTATATAAGCTTGAAAATTAAGTATGTCGCAACTTGCCTTTCGAGGCAACTAGTGACGTGTGAATATTGCTCATTGTGATGATAGGTACTATAACGATATCTGGGGTCGCACTATGCTGGGTTAGATTAGGCCACCAAACCGATCAAAATTGTTTAGTTAGTAGTTACTATTCTGTAAAAAAGGGTTTTGTAGGTTGGATGGTTAGGTCTGACGTGACTTGTCTCTCGAGGTACCTAGTGACCTATATCGTGTTGATAGATATATATCGATGAATGTAATTAATGAGTATACGTGTATGCATCTTTATACTGTATATACGCGCCGGTGATGATTAAAAGAAAATTACAAGAATATATTCTTAATCAACTAGAATAAACAAAGGAAAAAAAGGAGGAGGTGGGAATGGTGAATTTAAAGAGAAAAAGTAAGACGTGTTTGGTAATTAGGAAGCAAACATGAATGGTGGGCCAGGCAATCGTACAATGTGGCCCATAATCTATAATTGTTTGTATAATGTGTTGTGATGTATTTGGAATCAATGATAATACACCTACTAGGCAATAATTTTGACACATAAGATGATTATAATCATTAAAAAAGTTAAATTATCCAAAATATTACAGATCGAGATGGTATTTCATATTTTGTGTTCGACTACGATGGATATTTTTTTTTTTTTTTTCCTATTTTCCGCTTAGTTCGAAAATTAATTCATTTAGTTATACATGTGACGTTCAACATGAGATGTGATTAATAATGTCAAATTTTGATCTGAAACTGTAATCGAGTCATATGAGGTGTGTGCGATTGAAGTTTTTGGATGTTCGGAAAGTTCATTCTGCGACGTGTCGGACTTCCGTGCTTGGCATGCTCCCAGCATCGTTCAATACCTTGTTTTCTAGACTGACCAATGGATTTTAAGTAACTGTAGGGCGCGTTCGGTAGAGATTAAAATCGGATTAAAATTGAAAAATTAGTTGTTATTGTTGACTTTTATTAGACGAGTGAGATTCAATAACGGTTATATTTTCAATTTTAATTGAATTTTAATCGGTACCAAACGAGCTACTAATAGGAATTTCACCTTAGATTGAAATTTTTTTCGTGACAAAAGACAAAGATGGCAAACAGTCCCTTATATTGACTGGGTCAATGGTACTGCTGTCCAATGGGGTGTCTGCATCTATATGATTAATAATGGGGCCCATTAAATATTCATATCACATGCTGAAAATGATTAATGGAATATAAAATCCTTTTTATTTTCCCACAAGACATCATGATCTTTCCACGTGGGATTATGCCACCAAGCTCTATGCTAGAGTAAGGCCCTGTTTGAGCCACATTTTTTCTTCATTAAAATGAAAAATATGACCGTTATCCATTACATCAACATTAAAATTCAAACTCTCTATCTCTTGTGTGGGGCCCATAACGGCTATATTTTTCATTCTCATTTCATTAAAATGAAAAATATGACCGTTATCCATCACATCAACATTAAAATTCAAACTCTCTATCTCTTGTGTGGGGCCCATAACGGCTATATTTTTCATTCTCATTCTCATTATAATGTGGCTCAAACGGGCTCTAAATTAGCAAATTATTACTAGATTGAGGGTAAATGTTTTACCTATTAACTCATTTTAATCCCCCAAGTAGAATTTTGAATAGTCAATTAATCACTCGATAAAATCTTGACTTGATTGAATGGATAATGCGTGTCAATAGCCCATGATCATTGTTATTTACTTAGGGTTGTGAATTCTTTACTAAGAAAAAGCTGGGTAATGCCAAATTATTGATGAGTTTTTTTCATGACGCGTGACATACAAATGGACTTAAGGACATACAAATGGACTTAAGGGTCCATTTAATACGATTTTTAAAAAGTAAAATGAGCAGTTGAGATCCAAAAATTGCTTTTGAATCTGTTTGGTTAATTTTATGAATGTGCTCCTGATAGTTAGAAGAGTTTTTAGTAGTGTTCTAAAAGCGTTGCTTAGGCGAGATTCGAGAAGTGGGGAGTAAAACGCCTCATTTCGCAATTTTTTTTTCGTTCCTAGGTGCATCTAGCACGTGCTTTTTTTTTTTTTTTTTTT
>CAIGRO010043007.1:0-48502 GCA_903798355.1 Fraxinus baroniana | reverse complement strand
AGTGCCAACCCGCAACCTGACCCGACCCCTCAACCCAAAATTCGAAAATCGACCAAAAAATGCAAAAAATCGACCCAAACCGGTCGATTTGGATCGGTTCGATCGATTTCGTCGGATCGATCGATTTTTTGCCCACAGCTAGAAACACCTAAAAGATATAGAGAATCAGCTTGCACTCACAGGGGGGGCAATAGTGGAAAACCAGCTGCCAATCACCTCTTTGTGATGGACCAATCAACCAATGACATCGTACCAGATAATCATCGTCGTTACCAACCAATTGGTAATAAATTAGATTATATTCTTGGGCATCTGCTCACATAAATCAATTATAATTTTCACTTAAAATAATCCCATTGGCAGTTGACAAATAGATATTGATATGATCGCCATACTCTATTAAATTCATCGTCGAAACTAAGAAATGCTTCTGAAATCCCGATTCTTGCATTTCCCTACTGCTTTTTCTCCCAAATTCCATTCAATTTCTGCTCCTGTAATTAGAATTACCAAGTTCCGATCGCAAATGGGATCATTGTCTGGTTCTTCGTCAAAATTGCTTTTCCGCCAGCTCTTTGAGAAGGAATCTTCTACTTACACTTACCTTCTTGCTGATGCTTCTCATCCTGATAAACCAGCCCTGGTCAGTTTTTTTGTTAATTTATATTTGTTATACATGTTATTAAGAAATTTGTTTGTTAAATTATTCTTCTTAGGAATTGTATCGTTTGTAACTCGCTATGTGTTAATTGGGTATGAGTAAGAAGGTTCTGCAAAATTAAGCTTAATTGTATTTTAGTATGTGTTGGCTTGTGATTGAAAAGTTTTGTTCTTTTATCACATTCAAATTTGTTTCTAAATTTTAAAAACTTTTGCTTGAATTTATTCTCTTTCTCGTTTGAGCTTGTTTCACTTGGACAGTGACAGATGAAGCAAAATTGAATAATGCAATTTTCCTCTTTTTGGTTTTTTTGATTTCTCATAGTTATTACATTAGAATGTAATCGAAATTACAGTTATCAAAGTTTAGGTAGGTAAAAAGAGAAGAAGAAAGCATTTATAGAAGAAGAAAAAGCAGAAGAGGGGTTCTGTGCAGAAAAATCTGGACGATATCTTGTAGATTCTAATCTAAAAAATAACGAACTCCAAAAACGAGAAAGAAAATCTTAGGTAGTTGAAATATCAAATGTGAATGGATGCCCTTTTCTGGTTACAGTTATTTTATTTTTTGCATAGTGCTTGTACATAAAAAGTCTACAAGAGCTAATCTGGTTTGATACACCTTTCAATCATCTGCTTAGTATTTTCTTTAGCTCTTGACTTGAGAGTATACCGATGCAGTTTATTCTGCATACAGTTGGTTGATCCTGTTGACAAGACAGTGGATAGGGATCTTTCTCTTGTGAAAGAATTGGGTTTGAAGCTTCTATACGCAATAAATACTCATGTACATGCTGATCATGTCACTGGAACTGGTTTGATTAAGGTACGTCTTAACATCCTATCTACTTTAAACAAACTGAACAGATTACTTCATTTTTTTTTTCCACTTTACTTTTGGAGGTGAGGAGGTTTTTGAGAACTGGGTCCTATTATTTTAATGCATTTTTTTTTTTTTTTGCTTAATAGTTTCACTTTCTCCACCAGCATTCTAACTCTTTCTTCTTTAACATGGCTGTGTCCTGCAGAGTAAGGCACCCGGAGTAAAATCTATTATTTCCAAAGCAAGTAATGCAAAAGCTGATCTTTTCGTTGAACCTGGTGATAAAATATGTTTCGGTGATCTCTTCCTGGAGGTATACAAGCTTCTGAATGTATATGTGAACATTCCCACTTGGATTTGGTTTATAGTCCAAATAAACAATAAAGAGAGTGCGTATTTCTGAAACTAATACCACATCTGCGTTGTAAGGATTTGGGCCTTATATTAATGTTACTATTTCTATGAGGATCAAAGTATAAAAGAATAAATGTATCTCAATACCAATTAAAATCAGTGGATGATTGTCAACATTTTTGGTTGAATATGTAGAACATTCTGGTAAATTTCTACAATTGTCCCTACATTAGGCCAACATGCAATTGTCTGTCCGTTCCACATCACTCAGCCACACCTCACCATAGTGGGGGGACATCCAAGCCTTCCCACAAAGTCAAAGAATTACCCTCTAACCACCCTGCATGATGCCAATCTTGACTGGAATAAATGGTATCTTATAACACTTCAATGAAAAAACTCCAGCTTTGTCATTTTCTCTTTCTTCACTTTTGCAAGCAAGATGAAAACAAAGCCAACTGGATGCTTCCATAGATGAGGTTCATCCATAAATTGTCTAGGTGACCTTGAAAACCATGGATTCAGTGTCAACTTTATGTCGATAGACCTATTTTAAGGATCTTCTATGATTGTATTGTGTTGTGTTGTTTGCTGAAGCCCTTGCAAAAAAATCAACTGAAAATTACAAGAATAATATTGAATTAAGGTAAACGATCTACCTATTAAAATGAGACGCACATCAATCTATTTCTATACAGTTTTATTTATATATATAGCTCTGCGTATGCATGCATGCTGTCATTCATTTCCTTATCTTTTTGGTTTTAACCATCACACTTCACAGGTTCGTTCTACCCCTGGTCACACCCTAGGTTGTGTTACCTATGTTACTGGAGATGGACATAATCAGCCTCAACCAAGAATAGCTTTCACTGGTGATGCTTTGATGATACGTGGATGTGGCAGAACAGATTTTCAGGTATAATTCCTTAATGAGAGGCATTATGTTACGAATGTCCTTTTCATTACTTTTCTAACCCTAAACTCAATTAATTTTGCATCTAACCTCATTTTTCCACCTTCTCTCTCGATCCTTAGCAATTTTCTTTTATTCAAAAGTGTGATAATTAGATGAAAGGAGGACACAATCAGGAGACAAATGAGATTATTCTGTATACATTGGCAATTCTTGCTTAACTGCTTTGTGGAACCTCAGAAAGTTTGTATTAAAAAATCAGCTTATATTAGTACAATAATTTATTTTCTGAGGCATATTGGCATGGGCGTAAATGTAGCAACTTGGTCCTGACTAGAATAATATGTCAGTTCTTGGGTATTAGAAAATATGAGTTAAGTGATCAGAAAGACAAGGAAAATAGTAAATTAGTGGACACTGATAATTCATATTATTTTTAAACCCTAACTCATCTAACTTGATTGATGCAGCTGTTGCCAAAATGGTAGGTGTATAAAGCAACAAATTGCAAAGCAGTCACTAGTTAGTGTCTCATTCATGTCAGTTATACCTTTCGCTGTGATTTTTTGTTCGTGCCAAATGAGTTGATATATAGGAACTGCCTTTGTCAAAAATTGAAGTTGCAAAAATTACTGTAATCACGTCCGGAAGTTTTCTTTCCTCGACTTAATCCTAGTCTTGCATTTTATGTTTCACAGAGTAGTTATTAATTAGCTATATTTAACTCTGAATCTTATTACAGGGTGGAAGTTCTGAGCAGTTATTCAAGTCTGTTCATTCACAGGCAAGGAAACTAATTAATTATCTACTATAAATTGAATGCAATTAAGAAAATCTTGGAGTTTCAACACTACCCAAATTCTTCCCTGCTAAGTAACCTTCTCAAATTATTTTCCCAAAACAGATCTTTACTTTGCCTAAAGACACATTGGTGTATCCTGCTCATGATTACAAGGGATTCTCTGTAAGTACTCTAAATTTTACAGTTTTTATAAATGCATAGTTTACGCGATTAAACCTAGTTCTCGTTGCTTATGCACATCGATTTCTTTTCAGGTTAGTACTGTGGGAGAGGAGATGCTGTATAATCCCCGTCTGACAAAAGATGAGGTGATAGAGATACAGGAAATTAGTTCTGATAATATCGATTCCATTTTTCTGCCAAAAAGCAACTTTATATTTGTAAATCTGTCTAACTAATTTCTCATGAAACGTCTTTTGCAGGAAACGTTTAAGAACATCATGGCAAGTAAGTAGTGATGACCGTTTAATTCCCGAAGGGCGGAAATTGTTTGTTATGCCACCTCCACTATAATATTTTCTTACGATGTTTTTGGTTTTCTTAACAGATTTGAACTTGTCGTATCCAAAGATGATCGATGTAGCTGTCCCTGCTAACATGGTTTGTGGCTTGCAAGATGTCGAGTCCAATGCCAGCTAATATATTCGTTACGTCTGGACTTCATTTTATGGTCATTGTTCACAGAGAGCAGGAAGTTAAAAAATTGAGTGCTGGAAGTGTGAACTGATGAATGTTCATTTGGCAGTGTATATGTTGAATAAAATGGCTGTTGCCAAAGTTTATTCCACAATACTGTATTTGAACAGAGCACAGAGGTTATTACCAAGAAGAGAAAGATTAATGCAAGGACTCAAAAGAACTATGGATTTTATATACTTCTCACGAGTCATGCCATCTTTTCGTCCATGTATATTGCAAGTGAAGCAATTTGATTAATTTGTAACATTTCTTTTAAGAAAAGGGGAAAGCAATAAGGTTTAAATATGTTTTAATAATAGTTTTAAATATAATACATATATAAAAGGGTAAAATAAGAAGTACAAATTTGTTTTTGTGTGAAACGGGGAAATCCGTTAAGATAAAAAAGCTGGAGAGGTTTGTGTGATTTTTGAAAACACAAGTGTGTCCTTGATATTGTATTAACTTATTTCCAAATCAATCTTTTATTTGTAAATATGTTAGGACTTGACTAGTTCTTGAAATCACCTAAGTGGACTGGGAATTGTGTCGATGATGGATGTCTGATTAACGTTATATTCATCATCAAAAGTCACAATAATTTGTTGCTAGTGCACGTGTAAAATAATATTTACATATTTACTCAAATTAGTTATACAATTGAACATGTCATGTGGTTAAAATCATGAGGCTCTTCAAGCTATCAAAACTCAAATCTCAATTACTACTGAGCTAACTGTAAACTAGTCCAATTATAAAAAAAAAATTACTTATTTTGGCAAGAAGTCAAAAAATACTTTCAAATAGGTAATTCTAACTTCAATAAATGAAGAAAATTATTTATTCTAAAGCCTACTTGTGTACTTGTAAGTTCCCAGGACACCACACATTCCCTTGAGAAGAGGATAACAAAAACAGTTCTTCACTGGTACTTCACAGAAAGGAAAGAAAATATGTCATTGAAGCTTCTCCACTCTCCTAAGCACCACCACGACCTACCAATACCAGCACTTTACACTCCTACCTGCAATTCCCTATCAAACTTTTTGGCTGTGAAGCAAAAAAATGCAGCAACAAAGTTAAGAATGACGCCAGTGCCACCAACATATCGCTGGCGGAGATCATTTCCGGCAGTTTCCACCACTCAGCGCCACCGCGCAATTTCAGCCTCGATTTTGCCTCTCGATTTGACAGAGGATAACATTAAGCAGGTCTTAGACGATGCTCGAGTTGAGGCAAGTCTTTCCCTGCTGCATTTGTGTAGATATTCACTTGGAAATGCTTTACAATTGTCCTAGAATATATTTTGTTTTGCAGTTAGCACAACTCTTTGATACTTCAGTGGGCATAACAGGTGATTTCTCAAGGTAGAAATGATAATTCAACATTTCAGTTTAAATGGAAACTTGATAAATAATATGAAAATATTTAATTTGATATAGGAAAAGCAGAACTTGCTGATCTGGATGGACCCTATGTGAAGATCAGGCTTGGGGGCAAATTTTGGCATAAACGTTCAACTGTGTTAGCCAGGCTTGGCAATTACTTGAAGCAGAGGATCCCTGTCAGTCATTCATTCCCTTTCAGCTAATTTTCCACCGGTTAAAAACTGGGTTCGGCCTAAACTTATATGCATGCTTGCAAATGATGCGTAAACATTAAAAATGTTTGCCCTGTTAGTCACTGAAATTGATTTAAGTTCATAGGATTTAACCAACAATATGGTTCTGTGGTGTGACCATGTACCATTTTTCATATATACTTGCAAATTCTTTACAGAATATGATTTGGCAATTTGCTAGAGATTGATATAACCTGGATACATTGATTATTTCAGGAAATCTTGGAGGTCGATATAGAAGATGAAAAGCAGTTGGATGATAGCCCTGAAAACTTTTGAGTACTATTTGCGAAATTTTTCGACCTCTAAACCAAATTATTGGAGTCCATTGAGCTTAAGAATGAATACTCCTAACTTTCATTTCCAATAATGTGAATTTTTCTTGTTTCTTCTTTGCTATTGAATGTGGTCAGTGTAATTATGTGCTAATTGGCAAACGACTGATGAACTAGATTTCTCGAGAGAAATTAGGTTAACTTGGGAGACAAACTCAAGCTGGTCCCAAGTTAGTCGATGATGAGTTAAGATCTGTTGTCCTGACTTCGGTGTCCCAATTTTACCGGACTTAGTTCATTGATGATTTGTTACCCACAATGTTCTCTATACACTATTCAACTGCTATTACTAAGGGTGCCATCAGCTTCACCTTTATTTATGAATTTATCCTCTCCTTATATGCAAACCTAGTCGTAATTGTAAACAATCAAAAGTATATAGGCAATATGAAATATGTTCAGAAGTAAGACCTAATCTCAATTATGAGAACAATAATAATCAAAATGAAATCAGAAACACGCAAAGCTCAAAACATTGATGTATGTATAGTGGTTCACCATAAACGTAAATAAGAAAGTTATGACTATTTGCTGCCTCATGTTCTTAACTATAATGAAAAAGAAGTGATAAAATGCATTGCACTCTCTCTTAAGACCGAAACAGCCTCCCCTTGCAATCCTTCATATATGGTAGGGGTGTTAAATGGGCCAAGCTAAGCTGAAAGGCTCGCCTACCGCCATGCTCTTGGCTCACCATGTAAGCTGGCTCTCGCTTGCACTCACAGTTACTTGCACCTTGTCAATTTTTTATTTTTTGTTTTTGAATTTAAGCCAAAAACATGAGCGGCTCTCGAGCCAAGTCAAAAACTAGAAGAGCTCATTCCTATACCCTATTCGTTTTCGAAATGGCACTTATGGGATTCGCAGAGCACCGGAGATTCCAGGACTGGGCGAATCCAGGGTCCATGGGCAAGCAATATTTTTTGGGTTTGGAGAAAGGGTTGGGAGGGTCGGGTGACACTGCATACCCAGGTGGCCCCTTTTTCAACCCGTTGGGGCTTGGTAAAGACGAGAAATCCATGAAGGAGTTGAAGTTGAAGGAAGTGAAGAATAGAAGATTGGCTATGTTGGCAATCTTGGGTTACTTTGTACAAGGTTTGGTGACTGGGGTTGGTCCCTACCAAAACCTGCTGGACCATTTGGCGGATCCTGTGAACAACAACGTCTTAACTAGCCTCAAATTCCACTAAATTGTAGTCGTATGTTATCTCTCTCTCAGATTTGTAACATCATGTGTGCAGATAATTCAGCATCTCATATGTAATCTACAAACACGAGATATGTTCATGACTTGGAACTTTTATTAGTACTTTAATGATGTTTCATATTGTACGTTCTTTCAGAATATTATTGATGTCGTTTGTTTGGCTCTTACTAGTTCGATCTCCAATGTGCTTTGATCTAATAATCGACAACATCATCACACACATTTAAGGAGGCAATGGGAAATTCCCAGTAAAGGCTCTCCTAAGTGTGTTCTTGTTGTAGACAATTACAAAAGAGCTCCAAGATCATAATAGGAAGGGAAGGAAAGAAACACCAACAAAAATGAAACAGAATCTGTTTTAACTTACAAAGAATGTAGAAGAATGAAGATTGAAACAAGAACCTTCAAAGAAAGGATGAAAGTAGATCAGAACACAAATAGCTTTGTACACTGAGAAAATTTTGTCATGAAGTTATAATATTAATTTAAAAAAAAAAAAACTAGATTTTATGGTTCAAGGCTTTGGAAGATTAAAATTTCAATGAATATATGTTCTTGTTGTGTTAATCTTCCATAAAATACATCTTTTTATAGATGCAATTCCACATATACATGAAATGACATGTTTCCCCATAAAAAGAGGTGTCGATTCTTGTCTAGAAATTAAAAAATTTGAAATTCAATGCAAGTCGCACTAAGCATATGCTCGAGCAAGAATATGCCTTGCTCAACCTCTAGTGTTATATTTCTCTCATTCCAACTTGCTATACACCTTAAAATGTCTCTTCCTCGTATATTCGAAAAATCTCAACTCTTCCATCACCAAAAGAAAAATTTGACTTGTGATGAAGTCCAGTACGAGGTAGCAAATATTACAACATTTACCATTTTGACATATTTTATAAAGTAGAAAAGATTACTCAACAATATTAAAAAAAGGAAAATAACAAATATTAGATATTTATCTTTTTAACATTGACTTAGTTTCCTAATATAGACGTATATACTTCTGACAAATATACTTTTTAAATCCTTAACAAAGAGATAATGAAATTGAGGAGAGGCCATTGATAGTTAGTAGTTGGGGATTGAGTCTCATCGAGATGGTAAAGATTCATGTCAATAGCCAATGTCTAGTCAGTTTCTTATTTTGAATATTCCTTTTTAGTTAGTATCGTAGGGTTGTGAAACTAAATCCAGTGTGTTGAGAATGCGAGACCTTCCGTACTTTATTCCACCCTTTAGTGTTTGATCGATTTTAACTTTTGTTACATATTTTAGTTCGCGCTTTATTCTATTCAACTGTCGATCTACTTTAGTATCTTTTGTTACACATTCTAGACGATGCTTTATTTCTACATAAATTTGTAATGGTTCGTCGCAAGCCTTCTTTCTATACAAGTTTGTAAGAATCATGCTACATTACCAAGGCTACGTGGCCATGGTAAAGGGGTTTAACCCAATTCGTAATGGTTGGTTGACTTTAGCTTCTTCAGTTGCACATTCTATCCCATACATTTCATTTCATTCAACTTACCTGTCTAATATATCTTTAAAGCTTCTCGAAAAAAAGTAACTTATTTACTTATAATTAACGTGACTCTCCCTGGCTGCCTCATGAGTGATGAGTCGCTCTCCCCGAGATTGATATCTAAAAATCTGAACTTCAAAAGCACATGCAAACGATTTTCACGAATCTTACAAAACTCTGATTTTCTCCTAATCTAATCAGTTGCAGTTCCACCGCTGGTAAGTGTGTAAATGCATTTGTTAATTCACATTATGTATTTACAAATGTACGTTGATAAAAATTCTGAAAAAATCGTACCTTTTTTGTTTTATTTATCGTTCCTTACATACCTGTGATTTTTTCTTTATCTCGTGTTCAATTGAAGATTTTGCCCGTGTTCTATTGTTGTTTATTTAATATGTTTCCGTTAGATGTTGGAAGAGTTTGGATTTTTGCCTCATTATTGTGGATCTATGTTACGGCTGATGGCTCCGATTTTAAAAGTTCATTTTCTTGTTTAGATTTTGTCAAATTAGACTTCTGAATATTGATATGAGCAAAATTGGTCGTGTTGACTGGATATTTGTGGACACGCTCCTAAAATATGAGGAGTATAATTAGGATGATATATCGTAGAGTAATGTGATTATATTTGGGTGTTTGTGAATTTTTTAATACTCATATATGTTGCTGCACCATTAGGTTTAGGTGTAGAAATATTTGCTTGTGAAAGCCAGTGGCTAGATTTTATTACATTTCATAGAAATTGGAAAAACAGTTGATAGCGATGGTTTGGACCGATGATTTATTGTATCTTAGTAATTTTGTGACGTTTGGCCTTACATAATGTCTGATTCATGCTGGTTTGCAATTGTTCCGGCTTTTCGTTTACTGACTTTATATTATTTATTTCACGTGTAGGTCTGCGCAATGTGACATCTTATAGAAGGCCAGTTTCTTGTTTATGGATTTTACATTCCCATTTATAGCACTGTTTAATAATTTTTTCCTCAAAAGATAATTAAGATTAGATCATGTCCTTACAAAATCTTTTTCGAAGTATTTATTTCCCAAAGGAGTAATGAGGATGGATTCTTTGGAAGAAAACTGATATAACCAGTATTAGTGATTAAATTAGGTTGAATTCTATATAAAACATAGATTGGATGCAGTTTCAAGGGATCTTCTTTGTGCTATTTTCGTTTGAACAACGGTGTTTTCTATTTATGTAAAAATATATATGTATATATTCTTATGTATATACAATTTGCATATCTATAGAACTACGTTGTTTCCTATGTACAATTATAATGGATAGGTTCCTTTATATTTGTATCTGTCTAGATTGGAAGTTAAGTAAACTTCACCGCTTTTAAGTTATAACTATGTAGATGGTTGATAAATATGTAGTTTATGAGCTGAAATCTTTCAATTTCATTGGGTTTTTAGATGAAGGCAGCTTTATTTTATTATGAACTAAATGAGAAATTGAAAAGCTCATAGGCATAATTTTTTCTTTCCTGTCTATGAAATCCAAGCAGAAAGAAACTAGTGTACTGATGCAAAAAAATATTCCTTTCTCAGACTTGATGCTGATTTTGTGTGCTCCGTCAATTGTGGCTTAGAGTGAGGGGGTTCGAGGATAGTTGCTTTGATATCCTTCTTCTGAACAATGGCATTGCCTGTAATTTCAAGAAGGATACGATATGCTGCTGTCATGTCCTTGACTTTCTTATTTCAAACATGTGATGGGTTTTATCTTCCTGGAAGCTACATGCATACATACTCAACAGGGGATGAAATATATGTCAAGGTGAATTCTTTGACCTCAATTGAAACTGAACTTCCCTTCAGCTATTACAGTCTTCCTTACTGCAAACCTCAAGGGGGAGTAAAAAAAAGTGCAGAGAATCTTGGAGAACTGCTCATGGGAGATCAAATTGACAACTCTCCTTACCGTTTACAAATGAATGTGAATGAGTCTGTTTACCTCTGCATTACTCTTCCTTTGAGCGAGCATGAGTTAACACTTTTGAAGCGGAGAACACATGATCTGTATCAAGTGAATATGATACTTGACAATATCCCTGCCATGAGGTATACTGACCAAAATGGGGTTAAAATTCTGTGGACTGGGTTTCCAATTCGCTACACTCCAGCCAACAGTAATGATGATTATATCATCAACCACCTCATGTTTAGGGTTCTGATTCATGAGTATGAAGGAGCTGCAGCGGAGGTAATTGGTACTGGGGAAGAAGGTATGGATCTCATTTCTCGAGCAGATAAAAACAAGACTACAGGGTATGAGATTATTGGTTTTGAGGTGGTCCTTATGCGGTGTAAAATATGATCCTGAGAAGATGGCAAAACTCCACATTTATGACAATTTTACAACAGTAAGCTGTCCACAGGAGCTTGACAAGAAACAAGTTAGAAGAGAGCGAGAGAGAGTTTCATTTACATATGAGGTAGAGTTTGTGAAAAGCAATATTAGATGGCCATCTCAATGGGATGCTTATCTCAAGATGGAAGGAGCCCCGTGTTCGCTGGTTCTCAATTCTCAACTCATTGGTGGTAATTTTATTCTTGGCGGCCATTGTTTTTGCCATCTTTTTGAGAACTGTGAGAAGGGATTTGACAAGTTATGATGAATTGGACAAAGAATCTCAAGCCCAAATGAGCGACAAGCTATCTGGATGGAAACTTCTTGTTGGTGATGTGTTCAGAGAACCAAATCATTCGATGCTACTTTGTGTGATGATTGAGGATGGAGTTCAGATTACTGGGATGGCAGTTGTATCTATCGTTTTTGCTTCTCTTGGTTTCATGTCACCAGCTTCACAGGGTATGTTGTTGACAGGGATGATAATTCTTTACCTTTTCCTGTGAATTACGGCTGGTTATGTTGGTGTACGTATGTGGAGAACTATCAAAGGGCATTCTGATGGGTGGAGTTCAGTTTTTTGGTCAATAGCAAGCTTCTTGCCGGGAGTTGTATTTGTTATTCTCACAGCATTGAATTTCTTCCTTCGGGGAAATTTCCTTACATTTTATACTTTTGTCTCTTTGGTTCTGCATTTCAGTGCCACTTACTCTCTCAGGAGGATTATTGGGCACCCGAGCTGAGCCTATTCAGTATCCAGTTCGAACTAATCAAATCCCTAGAGAGATTCCTGCACGCAAATATCCGTCATGGCTTCTTATTCTTGGTGCTGGAACTCTTCCATTTGGAACCCTCTTTATTGAACTTTTCTTCATCCTCTCTAGCATATGGCTTGGAAGGTTCTATTACGTCTTTGGATTCCTGCTTATTGTCCTTATTTTGTTGGTTATTGTCTGTGCTGAAGTTTCTGTTGCCTCACATACATGCATCTCTGTGTTGAGGATTGGATGTGGTGGTGGAAAGCATTCTATGCATCAGGTTCAGTTTCCCTTTATGTGTTCTTGTACTCAATTAATCACCTTGTTTTTGAGCTTCAGAGTTTGAGTGGGCCAGTGTCGGTAATACTTTATCTTGGCTACTCCCTGATAATAGCCTTTGCAGTCATGCTTTCTACTGGCACAATTGGTTTCCTTGTATCATTCTACTTTGTCCATTACCTTTTCTCATCAGTGGATTGACTAAAGACTTGCTTCAGGTTATCATATTTGGTCATTGGAAGAATTCCAGTTTGCAGGGTACAGAAAATTCCACAGCAGCATGAGAAGAGAATCTCAGATTCATACTGAGCCATTTCCGTACCTACCCACCCCCACCCCCACCCCCACCCCCAGTTTCTCTAGGCTAGAGATAACAGGAGTTTTTAAATTGTAGTTTAGCTGTTTCATTCTTATTTTGTGCTACCTATTCTTTTTTCTTTCGCCTCTTCAATTTCATTTTGTAATCTTTCTAGTAACCAATTTCTTCTCAGTGGAAGTACAGTGCTATTGAACGTGGACTCTGAGTCATCTCCATTTTCAGCTTATTATCTCCTAATTCTTGTTGGATGGTGCAGGTGGAGAACTCAAATTGAGATGGAGATTGGAGGTAACATTACTAATTTTTCCACATTAGCACTATTGTTGTTCCAATTAATTATTCTATCAACTGTTTTAGTTTATTCTGGATGGTCGATTATTACCATGTTTGAAACAAAATGGATTTACAAATAATGCTATATAGTACCAGTGGTGCTTGACGCGAGTCTAAGTGGGAACACATGATAGTTTCTATTAAATGGGCTATAATTCCTTTCAATTAATTGAACATATGATTTAATGCCAAAAGTGTTGCTCCCTAGACCAATGTTAACACCATTGGTGCTAAATGGTATTACTCTGGATTTATCAAGGAAAGCTCTTTATACTGGACTCTTTCTTGGGTCATTTGTTACAGTCATTCATGATTTGATTTAGACTTAAATTAGGCATTCTAGTACTGATGATATGAATTACTTGCGAAGTATGTCTCATGTAAACTAAGGACATATTCGGTATGCAATATTGCATACACAAGATTTTTACCTTATTATACTACCCATTACACATTACCAAACATACCATAAGACAACAAGATCTAAATATTTGGTATACAGTATGTATACTATAACATTACTCAAATAAAGCAGAAGCATAGAGAATAACAAAAACAAGGAAGGTACATCCTTGTGTTAGTAAAAGCATTTCGAATTCTAGTTGCACACACCAAAAACAAACTAAATGTTCAATTAAACAAACAACATTCATGGGGAGTTCCCAGTTTCTCCCCGACTTGTCATTTGCCACCACATTGTCGAATGCTCTTTGACCAGCTTTATCCATGTCCTAGAAGTTTGCCAAATCATCCATAAAGCTCTCACAATTTGCACTTGCTCGACTAGTTTCTTGGGCATTATTCACGGCTGACTTGGACGAGCAGCCAAGAGCATTCAGGAATTCATTTACTGCCAATGAAGTATCATTAGTAAGCTGAACAGGAGCAACTTGTTTAGCTGGTCCTTGCAACACATTTAACCGCTGTGTTGGAAATAGTGGCAGTAAAACAGGTGCTTGCTGATGGCCAGAATCACTTGCAATATCTTTTCCCAAGTCTAAATTCTGTTGTGTGGACTGAGGCTTCTCATCAATATGCAGAATAATAATCAATTAAGGTATGCAAAATTATATGAATATGTGCTATGCTGTGTTGTGTGCATGTAGTCGTGAATATAATCCCAACAAATTGTGATAGTTTTGAAAATATTACTTGCTGTTATATGATATTCTGAAAATTTTACCTCAACTGGTGCAAGCTGCAGATTCCTATAAGCCTGTTCTCTAACTGTTTTCATTTGGCATTCATATTGAACTCTGAAATGGGAATAAGAATCAGAGACTAATTATCCAGAAAATACTGTGTAAAGAGAAATAGAGATGCACTGTGTAAAGAGAAATAGAGATGTTACAATTATAATAAAACACGTGAAATGAAAAGGAGTTGTATATACCCAATATTATTATCAAGTGTCCTGGAGCTTGAAGATCCTTGACCTGCCAAGGTTACTGCTGGCAAAAAATTTAAGTTTCAATATGAACGGTGGAAAACTCGAAGAAAGATTTTAGTACTAGCAACTAGTTCTTTGCAGTATCATATGCAACCTTTTGATATTTTTTGATAGTTAAGATTCATGACTGTTAGAGAAATTGTGATGAAATAAGCTTCATTTTGAATATTGTGATAAATCTTTTGAAAATACTCTCAAAACAGTCACTAAAAAATCTTCATACATAGAAACATTTGTTGACAACATAGTTGTCGACTGACTGATATAACTTGTAGAAGTTTCTACGCTAACCACTAGCTTTCAACTGTACTTAGTAGGACCAAAAACTTCTCTAAAACCCTTGAGATTATACTTGTGAATTCCTATCTGAATAAACTTAGTTTTCACGTATATATAGTATGCATTCACAAACATCTATTTTTGTTACTAAAGAAATGAACTTACAGTAGTCTCCGGGTATAAATGGTTTCTTATACATTCTTCTTGTCTTACCCAATCTGAATTTCTGCAAAAATAAGTAAATTTATATGAAAAAAAAAAAGCTTCATTTTGAATATTGTGATAAAATCTCATTAACTAGTTTAAGTATAAAATAACTTAATAAACCTGCAAGTGACTCTTCAAGTGGTTTATAGTTAGCCCTTCAACATCCATCATCAACCTTAGAATTGCTCTAGGTGTTGCCCCTACAACATTTGGAGAGTTTTACTTTCCATATCGAATTATTTGTTACCATACTACAAGCATTTCCTCTTCTTTTTCTATTTTCACTTTTTCTCTATATCTATAGGAGAGTCGATTAAGATATTTAATAGTTAGTAAAATCACTAAAACTAATTGAAATTTTAAGCCTTTTGGCGAAGCTTCTTATTTTCATCTTATTTGAATTCATGTCACCTCATATGTGACACGTAAAACATTATTAGTCTGTCAACTGATGGTTGTTAAACTTTATTTTGTTTTGAAATGATTCATTGATGTTTATGTTTTGTTTCGGTTTGATGTTTGAAGAAATTTAGAAGTCGTTAGTTTTTCTCCTGGAATGTTCAACATTGAAAGACCTTCACGATGATCTCATGTTGGATTTCATTTCCCAAGTTGAGCATTATATTCGAAAAACTAACAAAATTTTAATCTTAAGCAAATAAAGATAAAATTAAATTTCACCGATCACTTCAAAACAAAACATAAAGGTTTGACGACAAATATAAAACTTCAAATAAAGTTGAGCGATATTCGCACGGATGCGTTTCACTATAAACCCAATCAAAAAATCAAAAATTCTTAGCAAGAAGACATTCGAAATAATAATGTGTTAATTTAAGTGATGCAATAAATTTCCTTTTTTATAATTCTTTATGATGAATAGACTATTAGATGGTATATCTAAGTAATTCAGAGACAACATAGCCAAATGTTATGCAAGATTAAAGTGAGATTTAAGGTGTAAAAAATGAAAAATCAAAAAAGGGAGAATAGTTATTAACTACTTGCTCCACCAAGCTCATTTACAGCCTTGACAAATTTTTCATGAAGCTCTTGTGTCCATTGAAGTCGAGGTTTCGGATGATCTGAGGAGCTTTGAATGATGTTCGAAGAACCATCCATTTCTTGAACTTGAATTCGAGTATTAGTTATAGCATCTCTATCACCAACCATCGCACCACCAACTACTATAGGCTGAGGTTGCTCTAGTTCTGTATGAACCGCATGTTGGCTATCGACATAGACTAGTTGAAGATCATGAATTTCAAGTAATTGATTTTCCATTTTCTTCTTTTGTTTTTGTTTTGTTCCATCGCTGCCATTGCCAGCACAGTACCACCAACCACCGGTAGGTGCCTTACTTGAAATTCATTGTTTTTTTCTAATTTTTATTTTTATTTTTAATGAGTTTGTCTAGTTCTTATCTGGCATTTAAAAGTAAATTAAATATTTATTGCAAGTGAAAAAACTTAATTATAATTTATGTTAGTCAAATGTAGGACCCACAGTTTATCATCACTAATTAAAAGCACTACCCGAAATATATGGATGGTGTTGTAAATATTTGTATTGCAAGTATACGATATCGTGAACAAGTAATATAGTAGAACTATGAGCCTAGATTATAATTTTCATCACGACTATTATTTAACCGTTGATTTATTATTCATAACTTCTAGGTGAATAAAAGCAATTAAGCGTGATTCAATTAATCTTCTACATACTTTAATTCTACTAAAGCGATTTAAAAATGCACAACTAACTCAAGCTATGGTTTTACGTATGAGTGAGAATGTTAGAACTATCGATTTCACCACAACAACCATAAAAGCACATCTCTTATAATTTTATCCAAATTTTCGAATTTAAATATGGGGTATAAGTTTCTAAATTACCTCTTGATGCGTTACAATATTTAATAATAAATCATTGGTTAAATAATAGTATTTGTAAAAATGATAATTTGGATTATTAAGTCCAATATGTTATTTGTTCAAGATATCATATTTTTGCGATACAAATAATCAAAAGACAATCCATTTATGTTTGGTAGTACTTTTAATCAATACTAATAAGTTGTGGGTCCTACATTTGACCCACATAAATTATAATTAAGTTTTGTCACTTCCAGTATATATTTAGAGCTTGTTTGAACCCCATCTTTCTAAAAACTCATTTTCAATCACAAATTTTTCAATAAAATAATATTACACGCAAATCCAAAATATTCATTAATTTTTAACCACACATTCTCCATCAATCTACTACTCAAAAATGCATTCTTTCCTTAAAATGGGGCTCAAATAAGAGCCTAATTTTTCCTTTTTAAATGCCAGATAAGAACTAGACAAAGCCATTAAAGAATCAAAAGTTTAAGGGAAAAAGGCAATGAGGTCAAATAGAGCATTTGTAAGTGGCAGTAGTGGCGGAGCAGAACAAAAACAAAAGAAAAAAAATGAAAAATCAATTACCTGAAATTCATGATCACTATAGTCAACAAATAGTCTACGGTGATGGTCAACATGTGGTTCATACAGAACTACAGCAATATCAGCCTGCAATAGTTGGCAGCGGAAATGTTTTAACTGGTACTTGAATTTAAGTTCGGGAAAAGAATAGTTTTTTTAACATCATCAGCGACTCCTTGATCATTGGAAACTTCGGCTTCAATGGACACATGAGCTTTATGAAAGCTTGTTAAGGCCGTAAATGAGCTTATTGGAGTAGATAGGTAAGAACCCTTCTCCCCTTACTCATTTTCATTTTCATACACCTTAAATTTCACTTTGATTTTGTATAATTTTTTGCTATTTTATGTCTACTTTGCTTTCATTGTCTTCTCCGCAATTAATTTTTGATTGGGTTTATAGTGGCATACATATGAGTGTGAAATTTTGCTCGATTTTCAAAGTTTCATATTAGTTGTCAAATCCTTTTTTTTAAAGTGATCAGTGATGTTTGCTTTTTTATCTTTGTTTGTTTCGAATGGAATGCTCAACTTGGGAAATGAAATCCAATGTGACATCTTGAGGGCCTTTCAATTGGATTTTTTTTTTTACTTATTGTTTCAGAAGTTTAGAATGTGTTAAAGTCTTGAAGAAAATATAAGAAGCCATTTATATCCAAAGATTACTATAAATTCATTTCTTTATTAACAATATTAGATGTTTGGTTGTCATGTGAATGTATGCCTTAGATATGTGAAAATAAAGCTTATTCAGATTGAAATCTACATGTATAATTTCAAAGGTTTTAGAGAATTCCAAATCCTTCTAAAAACAGCTAGCGATTAGTGTAAAAACTTTTGACAAGTGTATTGATCGGTTGACGATTATGTTTTCAGCTATCTTTGGTTGCATTTTGGAGACTCTTATAGAGTATTTTGGACACCCATTATGTTTTGTTTTTAACGATCTATGTTTAATGGACCTACTTACGAAGATCTTTTAGAAACTATTAGATAATATTTTCAAAAGAATGTCGTTTGGGCATTGGGTCAAGGTTGGAACTATATGTCAAGAGCCAAGGAATATCACACCGAGCAATCTCAAAACAAACAGGCTGACCAAAACTAATTGGCGTGTGATTTTGTTGCCCAAGGCTTGGCCAACACACTACTGCTTGGCAAGTGCGTACGACGCTTGTTGACAATAATGGTGACTTTTCATTCTTAGGCTCCTATATAGTGTGAATTAAAATTAGATTTTTAGTAGATTTTATTATCAAAGTTAATAAAATATGTGATTGAAAAGTTGTGTGTCTCATGAAATATTTGGTTAAAATTAATGGTTCACTTTAAATTAGATTTTAATTCATACCAAACAGGGGCTAAGTGTATTTTTAGTGTTGTAATTTGAAATTTTTAAAAGTTTGTATGATGTATTCAAAACTTAAAAGCTACCTATTAATATTTGTAACTTATTTGTGAACATTTAGTGATCTGGATGCATGAAAAGTTGATAGAATTTCAAAATTATTCTCTTTCCTTTTCTATAATTTTATTGCATAATTTTCATATTGTATTACTCTGTGACACTGCAGAAATAAAATATAAGCCTCTTTTATAAGTTTATTCTCTGTTTTTTTGGGTTCGGAGTTGTTTTGTTAAGTACATAAATGCCAACATCTAAAGGAGATTCTATTGTATCTTGGGGCGTATTTGCTTCCCTTGTGCACTCTATTTAGTGAGGACAAATAATGGTTTGTGGAAAGCGATATAGTAAACATGTATTGGAATCGAGTTAGGGGTTTCAAGATATTGTAGAGTTGTTCCTACCAATTTTGTCCTATGCAATTTCTCGTTAGATTGGATGGAGCAAGCTTCAAGGGTAGGCAAAATAAACTCTATTTTTTGCTACATTGAATGTTGTTTATGTTCTGGCCATACCAAAATTCGAATCGGGAGAAAATGAAACTTCGGAAATTAGGTGAAAATGGATTGAATGTATGTTCTTAGGTTATGCATAACATGTAGGAAAGGATATATGTTTCTAGTCATAGAGCCTTACAACTCAGTTGAAGTCAATACAGTAATAAAATGCACTGTTTTATGAACATAGATTCTGCACTATACCAAATTTAGTAAATTCGTATTCATCTCAGACAAAAGAAACTAACAAGAGAAGTGCCAATGATGATCCTCCTGAATTAAAGAAAAGTAATAGGATTAGAAAGAAAAATCCTTGATAGAATTTCATCATGAATCTAGTAGAGGGTATCACAGTATATTGATTGAGTCGGATCCTCTACTATATGAAGAGATTGTTGAATCAAGAAAAATATCCCACGAGCACGAGGGTAGTTAAAATGTAGAAGGCTCGCAGAAGGAAGGGACGAATCATCTCTTTTTCAGACTAGCAGAAACCGTTATTAAAATAAAAGTGAACAAGTATTTAAAACATGATTTTTAAATCAATGAATACGAGACACCCAAGATGATGAATAATACGTGAATGTGTAACAGAAAATTTTGGTTAAGTGAGAGGAATTTGTTGATTATAATTTTTGTAGTCGACTGAGACTAAAATTAAATGATGTTGCCTTTTGAAATGAAGTACGAGTTACAAAACTTGATTGTTCGGTTTGCTTCGTTCCAGTTGCATTACTCTGATTAAGTCCAACTCAAGTAGGTCGAGACTAATCTCACCTTTATTGACATAATAATAAAAATTAGAATTTCCAGCAACCTGAAATAGATTATAATTTTTACATGTCGCCGGGTTGAGCAGAATGTTTTCATTCATAAATTCCAAGTAATCGGTGCACCACCAAGCCACCTTCATAGACAGTCGACATGAACCACTTCAACTTCAAAAAGGGTTGTTTGAAACTCGATAGGAATCATAGAGCATTAATACCGTCGAACGTAGATGAATTTTCATCGAACTTTCTTAAAATGTAGAACCAGGAAATGATTATTGAAATTAATTTTTTTTTCCATGAATGCCAGCACCTTAGCACTATTCCACATATAACGTTAAAAAAAATAAAAATAAAAATTCAATAACGGGATAAAATACGTGGACCTCAATCTACCTCAGTCCATTGCTTTCTAAAGGATAAACTTTGACGATGAAAACAGTTTCTCAACAGCAACCAGGCCCCTTTAAGATCTAATTTTGTTCTTTTGCTTAAAAATATTTTTGTTTGAAGTGTGTGTGTGTGTGTGTTTCAGTGTGTCATAACCGAGAATGACAGAAGAAATTGAAGTACGTTTTGCTATGATTCTCTTATAGATCAAGCGGAAATGGACAAATTAGGAAATTGAGGGGTCGATTTTAAGGGTCATTTAATTTCACCTATTATTTAATGTAATCGGAACTGGAGTTGTAACTCCGATAAAACTAAATAGCATTATTCATTCCAAAATGCGTTCTTAGCGAAGCATGGACTTAACCCCTGTTTGATACCCATTCATTTCTCTTTTTCTTTCTCATTCGCATTTTTCATTTCAACCACACATTCTCCTAATAAAATAATATTACACATAAATTAAGAGCCTGTTTGGTACGGCTTAAAATCCAATTAAAATTGAAAATATGGCCGTTATTGGACCCCACCTGTCTAATAAAAGTCAACAATAACGACTATATTTTCAATTTTAATCTGATTTTAATCTCTACTACACACCCTCTAAAAACTTTTTATCACTTTTCCACCGCACATTCTTACATCAATCATTATTCTAAAAATTCTTTTCAACCCAAAATAGGTTTCAAACATGGGCTTAATCTAGTTCTATAATTTCTATAAATTACAATGAATTAGTTTTTTTTTTTTTTTTCCTAACAAAATTTCGACGGGCCTGGCCGGGCTTATATAATTTTATAACAAATCAATTTAAACTGGGACCCGGCCCTCTGAAATCTCCATAAAGAAACCTCAATTTTCAAACTAGCCGTTGTGATTTGTAAACCAAAGCTCGACGCTCTCTTTTTGTTTCTCACTAGTGTAAATCTTTCTCTAAGCTCACCTTCTTCATCACGCTTCTCTAAGCTTCGTGCTTTTCACCGTTTCTGTGCGATTTGCAAGTACTACAAAAATGTTTACGGAAGGTTTAGATGAAAAGGCGTTGAATTGGGTAAAGAAGGTAATGTTTTTCGTTTGTGCCATCTTAAGATTCTCAGTAAAGTGCTTGAAATTAGTACTTTTTCTTTCCAGATTCTTGAATATCATGAAAGTATTTTGGTTGAATTCAATTTATTTTCAGGGATCAGATGGTGAACAAAGTGTGCCATGGACTGAGAAGCTAGATAATAGATACCCACTACCAAAATCCCCATTAGCTTATAGTTCTAGTGGTTACACATCTGGCCATGTGTTGCCTCCATTGAAATTTCACGCTGGTCTTTTAGGACCCCGCAGCACCATTTCCTTAAGTGTAGGCAGCGATGAGGAGGACTCTGATGATTACAACGATAACGGGAGTGAGAGCGTGGGATCCGGCCCGGATGAGATTTATGGAAATCATTCTGATGAAGAGATGGTTGAGAGGCCAGTGACTAAGGGTTTTGATGAAGGGATATTCAATTTAAATTCGAGCACATCTTTGAATCATAGATATGGATCAACGATAAATAGAGGGTCGACGAAAGAGGGTCTTAAAATTGAAGTGCCTGGGGATGCTAGAAGATTTACTGGCGGTGAATGGAGTTTTGGAGGAGTTTCAGATGGAAGTTTCCGGTTGCACGAAAAGATTCAACCTCGCAGTGCATATGTAAGTATTATCTAATCTTTTTCTCTAGCATAGTCATTTTCGGGGATAAAAAATTATTATTATTATTGTGAAGATTATAGAGAAATTGAATATTGTTTTTGAACCTTCCTAGTTAATGGAATTGACAGTTGTTAAATAATTTCAGGGTACACCTGTAGGTAACTTAAATGATGTGGCAGAATTAGGAACTCCCAGTGCACCACCTGTTATGGTTATTGGAAGAGAAATGCATGACTTTGAGGTTAAAAATGAGCAGATAAATAATCAGGTAAACATGGCGAAAGAATCAGAACATGGTTTGCCTGGTGATGAAGCAATTTTCTCGGGTCAAAGAGGAGTATCTGTAAAACCTGAGGTGGATGAAAGGTATGAAGAATGGGCATGCCATTGGCCTTGTTGTACAATATTTGCATTGGTAGATTTATCACACTTTTTTCGTTTTAACTTATCTTACTTGCAGAGATGATGAAGAAACTCTTGGGGAAGAAGAACCACCTGCCTCTGTCTGGCACACAAATTCAATAAATCACTCGCCATATTATGATGCCAGGTGTTATTCTCCACTAATCTAATTCATAGTTTCTATGTTTTTACATAGATTTCTTCTCTCCCACTTTTACGACTTTGATTGTCATTAACAATTTTCTGATATGTGACCTAACCAAATTGTTAAGGTTTTGTTGAATTCCATTGACATGCATTCAGTACATTATGTAGTTGACAGGTAACCTTAATGTCAATGCCAAAAGCTTTGGTTTGTTACTTGCTAACTGGAGTAGCACTCCCCTGCAAATGGCTAATCCTGTTCAATTATGGTCAATCTGCATTGTAGACTCATGTGTTGTTCCGAAATTAGGCTTATTTCTCTCAACATACTTTTTTTCTGATAACAGTGGTCAAAATGCATGGCAAGTTCTTGTAGCTTATGATGCCTGCATTCGCTTATGCCTAAATGCTTGGGCAAGAGGATGTACAGAGGCACCAGAATTTCTCCGCGATGAGTGCCTTCTTCTTCGTAATGCCTTTGGGTATGTCTTCAACGTTTTGATGTTATCATAAATACATGATTTTTTCCAGCATGAAATTTAGTTTGATCAAATGTATCTAAAAAGGTTTTCTCTTTGACTTCTTATTTTTCCAGACTGCACAAACTTTTGTTGCAACCTCGAGGTGTAAAACCAGCAGAAACCTCCACTAAGACCAGAGAACAGACAACAACCTTAAAAGTGAAAAGGATAGTTGGAAAGATTCGTGTAGAAGGTTTAATCTTTTCTACTTGGATAATAACTGCATTTTATTTTTATCTCTATTTGAAGCAATGAAAGATAATGCTGCAGCTACCTTCTCATCTAAAAGATTAAGTTGATAGAGACATGGCAATTATTTTTAAATTTCATTAGCGTGCATGCTAGATTTTTTTTCCTTTATTCAAAGGACGCATGCACAATTTTTATAAATGAGTAGTGGTGAGACATGATCTCAATTCCCATCCATGCTCTTTTTTAAATATTGAATAGTGTCATCTAAAAGCTTAGAGCATGTTTGGTAGAGATTAAAATCGGATTAAAATTAAAAAATTAGCCATTATTGTTGACTTTTATTAGACGGATGAGACCCAATAACGGCCATATTTTCAATTTTAATTGAATTTTAATTGTTACCAAACAGGCTCTTAAAATAGTTAATAAGAGGGAAGAAAAAATTAATTATTAAAATTTTCTTTTCAGCAATATGTACTTATTTTTTTCTGAAAAAAGAATTTGTCTTTATTTTTACTGCTCATGGAACATAGAAATTTTGACCGTCTTTTGTATTTTAATTTATTTAGTTTATTTTGTGAAAATAATAGTACAACAAGGGGGTTGTCAGTATGTTTTAGTAAACCTCACTGTTGGATAAAGCATAGGGAATTTTCTGTAAAAAGTTATATATTGGGTATAATAATGGAAAATTGTACTTTTGGCAGTTAAGAAGCTCCGGATAATACCAAGAAGAAAACTAAAGAACACAGATTCAATGCGAAGTGCAATCTACATTCAAGCAGGGGCTGACTATGTCCGACATGTTTCATCATTAGTGAAACATGGAATCAACTCTTTAAAACTCAGTCCATTTTCGTCAGCGTGTGAAGGTTTGTGCTTCTCAGTAATTTCTTTTTGAAGATTCTTACACGAGGAAATTAGTAGTAAAAACGAGACATGAAAACACCTTAAGCAAGCTATGTGTTGGTTTTTATGTCCTATGACCATCTATTGCGTTTTCAAAGAAAAGTTGTGATGATTGTAAAATATATTAATAATTTTCTTAACTCCGTATTATTTGCAGAGTCACTGTCATGCTTGGTTCAGCTAAAAAGTTCAGCAGAAAATAATGAAGTGGAACCTGGATCTACCATATCATTGCAACCTGGAAGTGGAGAATACCATGACTTGTATGTTGCTATTTAGTTTGCTTGTTCACAATAAAAGTTTTTTGTTTATGCATTTCTCTATACCACTTATATACTTGACAAAAGAATTTGTAGATGATCAGACTTATTTGTAAGATTTCTGCGCGAGGTTCTCTTCTTATTTGATTTAAACTATTTTGCACAACCTATTAAACTTAACAAATAGTCTCCCTGCAATTTTCGAATGGTTATCCCAAGCATGATTATCTCAGTGTTTAACTTTGCATGAATACATTATAATTAAAAAAATTTAAGTTTTGTATTTAAGAACGATCTCAATAATGAACATTTGGTTTCAGTTTTCCTGAGAGCCAAGGCGATGTTCTATTACTTGAACTCCAGGACGTAAAGAAAAATGTTCAAGGTCAAGCTACGGTTCCAATTTCCTCCATGACTGATAACCCTGTAAGAATTATCTAATTATCCAAGATTTCTTTATTGTCATTATGTATTGTTGTCAACCAATGGCACTTTCTCTTATGTAATGCAGAATGATAGAACTCGGTGGTGGCCCATCTATCAGAATGATCATGAATGTGTCGGGAAGGTCCTGCTTTTCACTGGTAGTACGTTTACAAGCGATGAAGCAGTGCATAAGAAGGTTTAATATACCATTGCAAACCATGATGATTCCTTTTATTTTTTTTCTTGTCAAGTCAAAGTAGTAGAGAAGAAACTTTTACCTAGTCAATAGCTCCCACGAATCGGACAGCAGAAGTAACATTTTGCCCCAGTAATCTATTTTTGCTCAACATTTTACTTCACCTCTCTGTTTTCAGTTGCCAAAATACATTCTAAATTGAACCTTTTTACACAATACGTCAAATTCACTATACAACTGATAACTCCAGTAACTACAGGCATTTCAAAGACTATAATGACCATGCAAAGTTAGAGAAGACAAAGCCTTGTGCCTTATTGAAAATTCACTACACAAATGGTAATTCCAGTCATGACAAAATTTTTAAACTCTTATTACCAGCATTTATCAGGGTTTAGTTATATAGTATTATATTACCTTGTTGGAAATTCTAAATCTCCTAAAACTTCTTAGTATGCACTAGGCAAACTTAGTCCATAATGAGGTAGTTATCATTTAATGCATAATACATACACATGCAAAACATATATGGACACTAATAAAAAGGCCTAAGGTTAAATTTGTAGGCCACTATTTCAGTCACAATTCTTGCACTGGTAACCAGATATATTTACTTTTCCATGTAGCTTTAATTTTATTTCTGCAAGTACCATTAAGACTTGAGTAAGTTACGAATGGCTACTAGAGATATTCTCCTAGGAGATGCAATATATAATTATAATTTGATCTGACATGTACATGTCTATTGTATTGCACGTGATAGAGTGGACCTATTGTGGAGACTCTAGCATATGATCTACTGCTGGAAGCTGCCATGCGTGCTCATCAGTTTCATGCACGAAATTTACGTGTAGTTGGGTCTTGGAAATGGCTCCTAACAGAGTTCGCTGAGTACTATGGAGTTTCAGATTCGTATACTAAACTAAGGTATCTAAATATAATATGCCTGATCAATATACAGACAGTTCAATTCTTTTAATAGGATATGTCTGAATTTGGATTTTAATGCAGACATCTCTCTTATGTCATGGATGTTGCCACTCCTACGAAAGATTGCTTAGAATTCGTGCATGAGTTGCTTGTGCCGATCATTAAGGCTAGGAATGAGAGAAGTTTAACAAGACAAGAAGTAAGCCTCCAAAGCGCACTCAATAATCTCATTATGCATTTTTGTGAGTTCTATTGAGAAGCTGGAAACTCTCCACAAATTGCCCCCTTTATGAAAAAGAAGTACTTTAAACTATTCGCAAGGAAAAAACTGGACATATTTACATTACAAATTGAATCAGATGGAATTGTAATATAGTACCTTTTGTTTTGATTTATTTTTCTATCTAGAACTGCCACTATTCTTTTCCCATCATGTTAGTCCTTACAGTAGATTTATGATTACAAATATCATGTAGCTGCTTGCTATCACAAACATAAGGTGTCTTTTGCCAATGCACTTTCATTGCAAAGGAAAAAATAAAAAGATATAACCATCTGCCACATGAATCTGAGTGATCTACAACAGCTCAAGTGTTCATGATTTGATTTGTGTCTTTAGGTGTTTTATAATTTTACCTTCTTTTTTGATTTCCTGATGTACTCCATATGTGTTACTAATTTGTACTTCCACAGAAAAGTATTTTGTTGGATTGCGAGACCCAAGTTGAGAGTCTTCTGGCAGATGTGTTTCAGAACTACAAGTCGCTAGATGAAAACTCTCCAACAGGTTTAACCGACATATGGGGCACAATACCAGAAATTGCAGCACCAGCCCTAGCTCCGGCCATACAAGTTTTTACGCTTCTTCATGATATACTTGCTCAAGATGCTCAAACCATGTTGAAAAACTATTTACAGGTACAAACCACTAAAACTTGCAGAAGTGCCTTTTCTTAACCACATTCTCTTATTTCTTTTTCCCTTCCTTTGTGGATGGGCAAGTAATTAAATACCTACTCTTGATTATTTTCTCTTGAATCATCTAGTCTAAAAATTTAAGCTATTAAAGAAATTAAACATTTATTTATTTCAATTTAATCTTCAACATGCCTTTTCACATTTTATTTAACAAGTTTTTGACTAAATGATCTTTTCTTGAGGGATTCCTTTTATTATATACGAAGACAATTACCTTATACAACTATAGTATCAATCTAAATATGGTAAATGTAATCAACCTAAATATGTTAAATACAATTATGTACATAATTATGTTAAGTCATAATATTCGTCAATCGTGATTGCTATCGATCTCATTGACATTATCCATCTCTATTACCATGATAAACCACCTCATCTAAAAGTCCGTGTAGTTAGAGAAAGGATACATTATAGTATCTATATTTAGTCTTCAACATATTCCCACAAAAAATTCCCAATAGTAATTATAGTAATATAAGAATCATTAAATCAAGTGATGCCATGGAGCTTAATTGAAGTCAAATTGTACTTACCATTACCCGAGAGATACAAGTGGCAGGGAAAAAAAGAAGAAAAAATATGGATTTGATCTACTTAATTAGGAGATCAAAGTAAGAATTCTTAAAGTCCTCTTTTACGTCTTGGTGTTGAAGTTAGAACTTAGAAGTAGATTATCTAGTTCCTATTAATTATTGATACATTACAGAAATCAGAAGTCTAATTTTAAGGGCCATTTTAATAGACTGCAGCAACAAAAAGGTGTCGCAAGCACATGCTAGAGACTGATGAGTTTGTTTCAAGTAACTCAGAGGGTTTCATCATGGATTCCGTTACAATCTCCACGGCTTACTTGAAGATGAAGAATCTTTGTATTAACATAAGCAATGAAATCCATGCTGATATCAAGATCCATAATCAGCACATACTCCCCAGGTACAACAAATTTAGTGCTTGTTTAAGTGCTTTTAAGCTACTAGAATCGTAATATGTAGGTCCTATGAAATGTGTTAATAAGAAATATGGTTGACCATCTTAAAATAAAAGGCTAAGCTTTTCCAAAACACGCTGTCATTTATTAGACGAAATTATCAAATTACGCATTCAACTGATATCTGTTTTCTTGTTTTCAGTTCAATAGATTTATCAAGCATCACATCAGCAGTTTACAGCGTTGAGTTAAGCAAGAGGCTTAGAGGTTTTCTTGCTGCATGGCCTCCATCAAGCCCCATGCCACATGTGAATGAACTGTTGGTAGCAGTGTCTGATTTCGAGAGGAGTCTTGAATCATGGAATATCAGGTTTATAAATTTAACATCCTAGAATATAGCCAATATAATCTTGCAAAACCAATTTGCCAGTAAAATTTTAAAGCTTCCAAACTGATAGTACATAAATTACTGTGCTTCAGGCCAGTGCAAGGTGGTGTAGAATCGAATAATTTGTACCATAATTACATAATGGTCTGGATAGAGGATTTACAACTTAACTTGCTTGATCTTTGCAAGTTAGAAAAGGTATCTCTTTCCAGGTTTTCTTTTCATTCATGTAGTGCAGTAACCTATTTCAATTATAGGAAGATGTAAATTCATTATGATTGTCAATTTCCTCATCCAAGACTTAGTCAGGAACCCATAACATTACAGCAGTTATTTTATAGAAATATAGCCTCACGGTCTCTCTTGGATGTCCTTGCAGGTACCTTGGTCAGGAGTAGTTACGAAATATTCTACCTCTCCCTTCGCTGAAGAAATGTTTGAAAAAATGACAAGAATGCTTTTGGAGTACGAAGTTGTGATCAACAGATGGCCCCATTATACATTAATTCTAGAGAATGTGAGATATATTGTTACTCAGAATTCACTAATACAAGTGTGATGTGACATCATTTAATAAGTTAATATTTTTTAACATTTGTGATATTTCAAAGGCTGCGGCAAATGTGGAAAGGGCGATAATTAAAGCACTGGAAAGGCAGTACAACGATATTTTGACTCCTCTGAGAGATAGCATACAGAAAAAAATCGGCATTCAGGTTCAGAAATTGGCTAGGAGGCAGTCAACTACTCATTATTCCATCCCTAGCCAGGTGTGTGCTACTCATGCATATTATCTCAAGTGGTGTCCTTTGAGTGATGTAAGTACTAAGGGTCATAGGATATTGTAGCAATCATGTTTTATTTTCAAAGACCAAAAGCAGATGTTGATTTTTGTTAAAAATTTCCACTGGATGACTTATCCCCTGCTCACATTGCTTTCTTTTACGAACGACTCAGACTAATGTTGACTTTTGCTAAATAACAATCTTCTGGATATAATCCTTCGACCCAGGCATTACATCAAGAAGAACAAGAAGCTAAACTTTTGATGCGGAAGCGTTTATAAAATTCTTGTAATAAGAATTATGTAATACTTAAGAACAATATTGGAATAACTTGCTTGAATGTTATTGAATAATAATTGATATTATCAAAAAAATATACAATGCCTATATTTACAGGCAAAATTATTTCTTAGCCTTGGGTTTGCTCCCCAATGGTCACCAGTTCGAGTCCCCTCAGGACCACTGAGGTGAGTACCCGGCTGTAAACTTCAGGGCCCCGTGGAATTAGTCGAAGTGCGCGCAAGCTGGCCCGGACATCCACGGTCTTCCAAAAGTATCAATCAAGTTACGAACAAACCTTGCTCCCTAATGGTCACCAGTTCGAGTTCTCTTAGGGTCACTGAGGTGAGTATCCGACCGTAAACTTCAGGGCCCCGTGGAATTAGTCGAAGTGCGCGCAAGCTGGCCCGGACATCCACGGTTATCAAAAAAAATAATAGGAAACTAAAATAAGGAAGGTAATAAAATCCTAATCAAATCAGAAATCATATTCTAATCAATAAAAAAAAGGAGAAAAAGAAATCATATTCTAAACAAGAAACAAGAATAAAAAGATAAAACCTATTACAACTAGAAAAGAAAATTAGAAAAGATAAAATACACTAGAAAAGATAAATCACAATTGTAGTAGAAAACAACAAATCATGGTTATGTACTACATCAACTTTGTTTTTAGATCTGGAACTGCTGCTTTTGGAAGGTACTGAGATCTCACCACTCTTGTGAACGAGGATTAATTAAGTCTATGCAAAATGTCTCTACATTCTAAGAAATCCTTCCCTTATGAAGCCCTTGTTTGAGCCCCATATTTTATTTTTTTTTTGTCAAAATTCATTTTAGAATAGTGTTTTGTTGGAGAATGTGTGGTTAAAAAGTATGGAAAAGTTTTCAGTTTATGTGTAAATTATTTTATAGGAGAACGTGTGGTTGAAATTGAATTTTTGAGAAAATGGGGACCGGACGGACATTGGCTAAGTATCCTCCATTGGTGCTACATCCACTTTTTAATGTCTAGTTTCATTCCCATTTTATCCATCTTAACATCTCATTTTTACTGCATATT
Source organism: Fraxinus baroniana (assembly GCA_903798355.1). NCBI lineage: Eukaryota > Viridiplantae > Streptophyta > Magnoliopsida > Lamiales > Oleaceae > Fraxinus > Fraxinus baroniana. The sequence goes on along the minus strand of CAIGRO010043007.1, from coordinate 17,965 downwards.
TGTCACAGTGGCCTACAGTGGTTACTATAAGTATCTTTGGTCTAAGATCCGCTCTACCAATCCTCCTGTCAACTTGGTGGATAATTTTTCTGATTTCATATGATTTATGTACCCTTTTCTTTTCTTATGTCTCCAATCCGCTCTAACCAATGTTCTTCTCTTATTAAAAGAATTGAATGTAACTTGATCCTGTATTTTAAATCCACCACCATCTTCTTATTATGGCTAAAAGGGTTATCCATGTATTGTGTCATAGTTTTGCTAAACTTAGAACTCTTAGACTCCAATGTTCTATAAAAACTTATGAGCCAGATTTGGAATAATCAAACAGAGAATAAATTGGTCTCTTTTATTTGTCACCTCATCAACTTAGAAAGTATTATAATTTCAAGATTTTATACTTTGACTAATTCACCGAAGATTTCCCACAAGCTGTCAGATTTGGATGTACGTGTTGGTGTGACCAATTTTTTTTTTTTTTTTGTAATTCTTAAACAGTTAAATAGTTCCTTAAATTCGAGAATTTTCCATTGGTCGAACAACTAAAAGGTTACATGCAGGTTATTATAAAACATACATATTGAGATTCCATGTTTTGGGCAATTTTCAATAAAATCTTCAACCAAAAGGAATCAGCCTTCATGAATAAAATACTTTTGTGTATTACATGTAACTCTTTATTAAACTAATTTTGTCACCTTTCTTCTTATATTTGGCAGTTGGGAACTTTTCTAAACACTATGAAGAGAATTCTGGATGTTCTGCACTGTAGAGTTGAGGATAAGCTGAAGTCATGGAACTCCTATTTGCCTGTAAATGGAGATCATAAATCTACCTTTGGGGAGCAGATGAATGCTGTGACGGTCTTGCTGCGAACAAAGTACAAGAATTACATTCAAGCTATAGTGGTCAAGCTTGCTAGCAATGTAAGTTGCTTCCTATTGCTAGTTTGTTTAACTTTGGTTTTAATAAAAGAGCAATTTTTTTATGCACTAATGAATAAAAGTTAGCACTTTTTGATCAATACTATCCAACCCTGCCTGCCAAAAATGCTATTAGGTCCTCTCTTAGTATGGGTTTCTTTAGGATGGAAGAACATTCAATGTAAATGGTACTTAAACTCTATGCATTTACAATTTTCAAATGACTAATTTCAGATGCAAGCGAATAGAAGCACCCGACTTCAAAGGATCTTGGAAGATACAAAAGAAACAGATGGAGAAGCAGATATCCGTGAAAAGATGCAAATACTCAGTGCACAACTCTCTGACTCCATATCAAACGTACACGAGGTTTTTATAAGTCAAATATTTGTTGCAATCTGTCGTGCTTTTTGGGACAAAATGGGTCAGGTAAAACTGAATATACCTCTAATTTCCACTTATTCCAAATTTTTTGTTACTTCTGATTTACGTTAACGTGTCCATTCATTAGATTGTATTAAAATTTCTGGAGGGCAGAAAGGAGAATCGAGTTTGGTACAATGGATCATATCATGCTCTAGGGGTGAGTATTTTGTACTCAAATTCTAATTTTAATCTTAATGTTCACAATAAGTCATCTCCAAATATCATGCAGGGGTGAGTATTTTGTACTCAAATTCTAATTTTAATCTTAATGTTCACAATAAGTCATCTCCAATTTGATCTAAAAACACGTTCACTGATTTGGGTCACTTATCGATTATCAGATTCTGGATGACATATATGCATCGCAGATGCAGCGATTACTAGGCAATGCATTACAAGAGAAAGATGTAGATCCTCCTCGTTCCATAATTGAAGCTCGATCAATTTTGTCGAGAGACACAACAAATAGAATGGAATCATCAACATATTTGTATTTTTAGAGAACACTTCCCATTTGGCCATGTCATGTAAATGCATACTGGATATTAATGGTGGTTGTATATCTTTCTTATATTTAAAACAATAATTCCTTAATAAAATTCTTTGCACCATTTCATAAGTTTGTTGTGAACTTGTCATTGACACAGTTTCAAAGCAGCCGACCTACTTTCAACCAAGATTACCGAATACCCAATTTTGTGAGCTTTTCAATTTGGTTGGGATATTACCTATGTTAGTAATATTATCTTAAGCACCAGGTGATATAGCACACAACAATACGTATCATAAATATAAAACTTAATCGGTAACTTGCTAAAAAATAAAAAGTATAATTTTGTCAATAACACCGACTTTCACCAGTGGCCAAATCATCGTTGCTAATTGTTGATGTTAGCGACAACAATTTCATTGATGATTACAAAGGTGAGTCAATAATCGTCGATAGTATCATTCTCAATAATTTTGTCTGAATCACAAGACATTGATTTTTGCAAGAATAATATTGTTTGCCATTAACGACAAAATTTCTGATAGTAATAGTTTGCTCTCTAAGTTTTATCATTCTCATCCTCGAAAAGACATTCACAACACTACCCAATTTGCAATACTTTCACTTTGTGATCTTTATGCGGGATATTAGAGCCTCATGATTACTATTACTCTTATAAATAATCGTAAGTAAAAATGTCCACGTGGTGGACAGATAGGCCGAGCCCGTATGGGCGACCGTGTTGTTTACACTTGGACGAGCCCTCTCACAGGGAAACAAAGCGAACCGATTCCCTTTGCATCAGAGGCCCGCACGACCTCCGATCCTGTCGATGCGAGTTGCCCGGACTTCAGCAGCATCTTATGGTGAAGTGATTGACAAGACAATACACTACCAACGCCACCTTTGCACACCTACACTGTCCAATCTCAGAGCTAAGATTTAAAAGATATAGAGATCCTAACATTTAAAATCATCGACTGATTGATTAATGTTAATAAGGGTCAATGGATCCGGTGGGACCATGTGCCCCATTATCCAACGGACCTCTTTCACCCTACTTTAGGTATAAAAGACCACCATATACGCCATTTTGAAGGTAATGCAAGTTTGCACATTCAAACTAAACCTTCCCTCTCGTTAACTGTTTACTCCTCAAACCAACCCCCTTTTTATTAACGAAATGAGGACATTGCATCTCGATTAGCGCTCAGAATCATCTCCTTCATTGAGTTATCTACGAACTTGATGAGTTGGTCTAAGTAATACATTGTGATTCGACTTACGTGGACGCTAGTTTCTATTTATCTGTTGGTCACGTCATTGGTCCATTTTTTGGAGTCGACAATTACTATGGTCTTTCTTGCAATCTTGCCATTTTGCAAGAAGTTCAGACGTAAATCAGCTAACATAAGTTTTGAAAGCATGAGCTTCTTTACGAGGATTTTATAGTCAATGCAATCAAGAATCATGGTGACGACAAATATGATAAGAATTGTCACAAAATTTTATCGCTCTAAAATAATATCATTATCCATTAGTCCTTCAGATTGGTTGCCGAAGCTTTGATGCGAGTCTTCATCCTAGGTTTGTGTTTTTGAATATCAGCATTAATGAAAAATGTACCCTAAAAATGGTTTGAAAAAAGAAACACTGTCAACTTCTTTAAATTTAATGTTCCCTTCTTTTATTTCTGAAATGTATCAGAAAGTGCTATTCTATTTACATATACGCCTTCGCCCCGAGGAAACAGAAGATCGAAGAACGGCAACTTTGGCAAAATCTCTTTTTTCTCATCTACAATCAGTTGAATCTTTTATGGACAAACCTTAAACATACAAGATGAATAAGCTAAGTTACTGCTTGAAGAGGGCAATACCAATGTTGGAGAAATGTTCATCAGCCATAGCAAAACAAACAAATTCACTAAATATAATCCAGCAGAATGGGACTAGAAAGTAGTTCAAAGTTGCTAAATCAAGTAGCTACTAAGACTGGCTTCATTCGTTTTTCACTCTCTTTGCAACCTTATCAGAGAACATTAAAAAAGAAAGCAGAAGTACAGAAGCAAAAGGCGACCAGAATGTGGATTCCCAAGCTGTAAAGAAGTATGCCCAACGACTGTTTCCCTCAATCAATTTAAGTCTTCAGGTCCCTTTCCCCTGCTGGATTTGATGGAGAAGAGCGGCTGCCAACTGCAGTGTTGCCTGCAATCGCTTCTGAGGGTCAGTGTCTGCATCCTCTTGGCCAGCATTTTGAAGCTGTAGGTTCATTTGAGGAGGAGCTACCGAATTTGGAGTCTGCTGTTGCTGCTGGAACTGTTGCACTTGACCAAATGGTGCTGACGAGAACTCTGAAGACACTTGGTCATTTGGTAAACCATAATTCTGTGAGGGTATGGATGAATATCCAGACTGATTTATGTTCTCTGCCTGTCTGTATCCTTCGCCAGTTGACCCACCACTCAATTGCCCCTGTTGTCCGAAAAGGGTTGAAGCTAGCTGAGCTAGTTGTTCTGGTCGAAATCCTGCAGCAGGCAATGGGGAAGGGAGGGGAGGTTTTTCCTGAAGGGGCAACTTGCCATTCCCACTTGAAGGAGTACCCGACATTTCAGATGTGTAATTGTTTTGAGACATCACCTGCACGGATCTAGGTACTGTAGAGTACCCCATGGGACCAACGAAACTATTGGATGCCTGTGAAGAAATATTCAGTGTGTTGGAATTCAGGTTCTGTAAATCATGGGGAGGCCAGTTTGTTCCAGATGCAAGCTTTTGCTGATGGAGCAGATGATCATGTTGTTGAGTATTTAAGGGCTCGTGCAAATTACTTGTAGAATGACCAGATCCCGAAAATGGTGCAGGTAAACCACCTGAAGACAAAGCTACAGAAATAGGTGGAGCACTTCTTACAGGTCTCTCGAAATTCTTAAAAGAATGATTGGGCAAGTAGCGGTCTGAAGGTGAGATTGACTTCTGGTAGGGGGAATTACCTTGGAAAGATGTAAAAGTAGTTTCTTTATTCTGATGTTGAGGAGGGGACCCATAGCTGGAGCCTTGAGGCTCTAACCTTAAAATAACACCAGAAATGCTCAGTTTCCCCGGTACTTTCAGTACTTTCTCTGAGAATTCTGAAGGAGGTACAAGAAACAAGGTTGTCCTTTCATCCAATTTAGCAACAGCTGCTCGCTGTTTCTCGCCCAGATAATTCCTGAACTCGTTATAAAATGCCATGTCTGGATCAGTTGCTGGAACGAAGAAGACAACCCAAGCACTAGCTGCCTGATAGTAATGCTTTGCAAGCATGTCTAAACTAGTCCTTGCCGTGCAATCTAAATATTCGGGCCTGCAGCATTATAACCTTTATTGAGTAATTTGATAGAATTAGTCCACAACAGAATGTCTAATCAATGTATATACAGACCCTCGCATAACATTTCTACCACGACTCTGATTTTCCTGCTTCTTACCTATTTTAATTTTATTTTCAATTTAGTTTTTAATAAATTATTCACAAAGAAAGCATAAAAGAGACGTACACAAATTATTATTTTTTAAATATTCTGAAATTATTCAAGTAATCCTGATAGGCTTGGAGGTTTTCACTGCTTTAAATGTTTTAATAGAGGAACGGATGCTTCAGTCCATGGGACATACCAGTCATGAAGATGACAGAACTTAGCAGTTTTCAAGACCAATAAAGCAGGCTAACCTAAAAAACATCAAGATATGCAGACCTATTTCCTCAACGATTAGGAAGACAACTTACAGGGGCATGTCCAAAGGTTTTCCCACACGAAAGCACCGAGCACGACAAACAGGGGTACCTCCCTTGGCTATTGTTCCCTCCCACTTCCATTCTTCATTCCGAGCCATATCATGTATTTCAGGGGTCAACCTTTTGCGGTCAGGGGGAGGCAATGGAACTGAATTGACCTGGAAATTATCGTATGATGCATTCCAATTATCACTCCTCTCCCCATAATTTTGGGTTGAGTTCATTGCACGGTCGGGGATCTGTCTGTAACTGATAGGCCTGGAATCGAATTTCTTATCAAGGACCTCAGCTTGAGGAAAATCAGGATATGTCTTAGAGACAACATGTTTTACTTTTTCCGATTCTGAGAAAGGATATTCTGGAAGCTCATTTTCAGGAGGAAATGCTGTGGTCTTCAGTTTCTTTGCACCCTGCAAGTACGAGGAATCTTCTGGCAAATCCCATGGATCATCATAAAATGGGCCTTGTCGAGGAAACTTCTGAGGTGTGAATTCACGAAAATGAGTTTCTCTGTCCCTTGAAGGACTATTGTGATGCTCATAGATATTTCCACGTAATCCCAGCTCGGACCTTCGTTCTGGATATCTCCTCTGCTCATTGGCATCATCTTCACTGGCCCATATATTAGCCTTTCTACCAAATCCCATGGCACCAGAATCGCCAGGCTCCATATTTGGGATAAAATGAGATCTAATGCTGCTGGGTTCTCCAGTCACACCACCAAAGTTCCTATCGGATCGGAAGTATTCAGGAGATCGTTGGCGTCCATATGACTCAAAATGTGGAGATAGTGGAGCATCTATTGAATTCTTCTCTCTGTTTGATGTTCCAGATTCGCTCTTCGCAAAACAAATATGTACACGAGGATTTCCAAATAATTTCCCCTGAAGAGTGTTTTTAGCCCTGCAGGCTGCACTAATATTTCTAAAACGAACGAAGGCATAAGTACGCCCAGGAAATGCAGTTATCTTCTCTATCTCTCCAAATGGTGAAAATGCCTTCCTCAAAATGAATTCATCCACTTCCAACTGAGCAGGAAACCCAATCCATAAGACTTCACTGGGGTCTGCATCTTTATTATTTGTCTTGGGTCTGTCCAGATATGGTGGCTCAGGAGAGTGATATGATCTTGACTCCCTCTGTGTAAATGTAGACCCTCTTGCTGCGGGACGTGATTCATCCCGTCGTTGAGAATAGTCTGCCTCGCGTGGGGGCAATGTTGATTTCTCCTGTACATGTGGAACCAAACTTAGAATGTCTATGTTGTTAGATTGTCCGATGACTTGAGAGAGAATATTTCAATGTTTTCTGTTCCCAGAATATGCTGATGACTCCATCTAGTGTACAATCACAGCATGCTAAATGAAAGCTGCAACCACCTCAGTGTATCGACTACACACGCGCGCACACAAATTAAATAAAAAATACATTCTTACATAAATCTATCCACACAATTATGTACTGTTTTACGAAATGCAGCTTTTCAGCAGTCCAACTCTCTCGCCAGCAAGAGTGCTCATTTATTGCACAAGAATATTAGTATTCAAATACACCCAATAGAATATTCGAGAACTGTACCCCCAAAAATTGGAAACATGCAGAGTGAAGGCGCAAAAGACCAGTTGGTTCTCAATTCACATTTGCACTAAAAATAATGATATACTAATAACTTTCCCAAATAGAATGGGAGCTATTCAGAATATCTTCTACTTTTGTAGAAGAGATTCCTGAGGAAATCACATTGGTTAGTTCCTCTAAAAGCTCATGCATGGGGGTGAGGCAAGCTATTTTAGCTTATTATCCAAGCAGGCCCAAAAGCACTTTCTTAGTTTCAAAAGCAGTTTTTGAGTTTTCAAGTCTTTGCCAAACATGCCCTAACTCGCCGTGACTCATTGGTTTCCTTCTCTTCCATTCAAATTCTTTTTCTCATTTCACTAAAGGTTAATTATCTCAGGACCGTCCTTGGATTCAGTACTATGATGAAATGGGCTCCTAAAGTCAAATCAAGGCTGTCAGTCTAAGCACTTTACTACCAAGGTGGCTCTTTCGGATATTTAAATCGACGTGAACATACATAGTCAAGATATTCTATCGTCAACATCTAAAGCTAACTCAAATAATTTGAATCATTCAGTCTTGAACTGTAACAGATACCGAGCTGATGAACCGGATGAACACTAGAATAAATTTCCACTCAGAAAAAATTGCTAATTATCTTCGATGTATTTAGTTCAGAAACTCGGAATTTAATTACTGGGAATCACCTCAACATTTGTCAAAGACCAGCACAGATACAATACAAGTAAATAATTTTACATTTTTACCCTGTTGCCTCGAACAACCAAAAAAATAGCTATTGGAAGTCTCTCACAGGCAAAACAATGCAAGAAATTATGAGGGGAGCACTGCTCTGTGAGTTTCTATCGAATAAGATTATATTCTCTTTGAATGCCTATTGATAAAGAGTTAAAGGTGTCCATTACACATTTTTTAGGGAACTTCTATAATATTGTGTAGATTTCTGTATTCATTTCTGGTATTCAAAACATCTCGTCCTTTTGCTGTAATTGTATTTTTTCAATAAAAAATATATTTTTCTTATCAAAAAAACAAAAATAGAAACAGAAACAGAAACAAAATATATTGTGCAATAGTGACAGTATTATATAAACTACAGATATATTAAGCAGATAAGTAACTGCAAATTGTTGAAGAAATGAATATGAATTCGTTTTAAGGAAAAACATTCTCTTGCATTGAACCTCGTAGTAACAAGGGCAATAATAAAATTTGTGTGTAAGCCAAGTGATGTAGAACAGAATGAACAAGAATGAGACCTGAGAAGGGGACAGAATCATGTAGCTATGTCAACGAACCGAACCGAGCCCCAAAAAAAAAGCTCAGGCTCGGCTCGAGCTTTTTTGGCCCCGAGCCGAGCCCGAGCAAAAAAAATGAGGCTCGGCCCGAACTTTCTGCCTCAGCCTTAGCGGGCCGAGCCGAGCTGAGCCTGAATTGAGCCCTCTCGGGTTTTTATTTTATTTTTATGTCAAATCTACATTTTTTACTTAAAAAACTTAAAATTTGTACAGTTCATACATGTTATAAATTAAATAAAAAAAGTTAGGGTTCAGCTCGAGGTTTTTGTGCCATGCTTTTTTGAGCCCGAGCCGAGCCAGACCAAAAAAAAATGAGGCTCGACCCGGGCCCGGCTCGAGCTTTTTCCGAGCCAAGCCCGAGCCGACGAGCTTTTTTGCCATCCCTAGAATCATGAGAGAAGATAAGAGGGAGAAAATGAGTTTATTCAATAACCAAGTCTAACTATTACAATGAACAATCCCTCTTTATATAAATTTCCATGTAAAATAATTTATGCAGGAAAAAAACTAAAGAAATAATATAAAATACTAGAAAACCTATAAAATAAAAACTTAATTCTAGTCAAACTAGAAAACTAAAATAAGTTAATCTAAATCAAACTATCTTCATTCCTAAAATAAGTTAATCTAAATCAAACTATCTTCATTCCTAATCTACTAAGGATATATATTATTCTTATATTCATTCCCCATTATTTCTTCCCAACTAAGAGAACTCAATTGTGACGAGGTAGACTGCAACTTTTTATCCAAGAAGGCAGGCCGATACACAAAAAAGATACTGACCATACAATGACTAGTGACTCCCAAATGTGATAAAAATAAAAAATAAAAAATATCAAAAACATAATTTGACCAATTGAACGATCTTTCAATCAAATCAAATATTGACAATGAAATAACAACAATTTTGAGCGCCTCATCCAAAAAAAATTGCAACGGAATCCACATTAGGATCACGATACACTGGCATGGTAGACTGGTCTACAAAGATTGAATGTGCCCCGATAAGCAAACAAATTATGAGAAATGAATATAAGAATAGTAGATATCCTTAGCCCCTATTTGGTGGAGATTAAAATCAGATTTTTAGTAGATTTTAATAAGAGTTGATGAAATGTGTGGCTAAAAAATTATGGATCATATGAAATATATGATTAAAATTAATCGTTGACTTTAACTTGTATTAATATCTAGATTTTAATTTCTACCAAACATAAACATAGTAGATTTAGAATAAAGATAGTTTGATATAGATTGGTTTATTGTAATTTTCTAGTTTGACTAAGATTACTTTATAGGTTTTCTACTATTTTATATTATTTCACTAGTTGTTTTCTTACTTAAATTAGGTTACTTGAAACCCTATATAAAGAGGATTAATTAATCGTAATAGTTAGGCTTTATTATTGAATAAACTCATATTTTCTCTTGATCATCTCCTCTTTCTTCTCAAATCTCATTCTTGTTCATTGCTTTCTACATCACCAAGCCTAAGGTTAGCTAGGTAGTAGGGTCATGTTTTACATTGACTTGAAGAGGGCACGTATATAAAAGTGACGTGATTTCAGTAGAGCAGGTTTGAAGAGGAAGGAGTACAACAAAATTAAATTGGTCTGTCATAGTTTCTAAGGATCCTGTACTGCAGATTTAGCAATGAATCCTGTAGATTTCGCAACGAAGAGGGCAGAATGGCAAAAAAAGATTCACATAGCCGACCTCAAATTTAATGAGCACAAGGCCTACGTTAGTTGTTGTTTCCAAGCCCAAGGTTACAGGGAACAAATCCCAGGTTGTTTTTGTAGCTGTAGCTTGTTAAAAAGAACAGGCTAACTCGAGCTCGGACAATCATTAGTCCAACCTCAATGTGAAATGAGAATTATACCTAATTTTATTTCCTATAAGGTCAATTATATCTTATCATACTCTAGCTACATGAGAAATTTTGAAAACTTGATGAGCTTTTTTGCAGATTTATATCAACATCTAAACTAAGAGAAATTAAGGTCATCACTATACAAGGAATTCGCATGACGACACAAACAAAATCAATATTCAAGTTCAAGGAAAAAAAAAAAGTGATGCACAGTTCAAAAACAACATATAAAGTTAAAAGGCAAATCAATGAGACATCTTTTGAGCACTTCCATAAACAAGACCTTAGAATGTAAATTATCAAGTAAAAGAACTTGATTCTAAAACCTAAACATATCTCAAAACCAAATTCTAGTTGACAAGTGTCTTATAAAAGGCGTAATGCGTGGCGATGCGTGGAAGCCAAGCTAGGAGCTAGGCGAGCTTAAGTGAGGAATATGCGTAAAAAGACGTTTTCTTATTTTAATTTTTAATCAGTTAAATGGCGAGCTTAAGTGAGGCATATGCGTAAAAAGACGTTTTCTTATTTTAATTTTTAATCAGTTAAAAATAATACTTACTAAACATTTAAAATAGATTTATAGGAACTTTATACATTTTTTTCAAGGTTTCCAACAAAAATATAAGTTTCAAATTTAAGGGTGTGTTTGAGCCACATTATTTTGGAAGAATGTATTTTGGAATAGTAGATTGATGAAGAACGTGTGGTTGAAAAAGAAGAAAAAATTATTGATATGATAAAAAATATTATTTTATTGAAGAATGTGTGGTTCAAAATAAGTAGACGAATGAAAATTAAAATTTTAATGTATACCAAACATGGGATAGATACAAAATAATATCTTCTTCATCTAATTCGTCATCCGTGTCTTCTGATACAAAATCTTCCTCGTCGAGCTCCCTTATTTCATTATGAGCATTTCTAGTACATCTCGAAGGTTTTAAGAGATCATTTTCCACCACATCATACTCCTTATCATCACAACCCTCTACAATCCAAAATTGTGCATTTAATAATTTTTAACTTTAAAGAATCGTAATAAAAAAAAATTAAAAAAATAATGCTAATGCTCGCCAAGGGGCGCATAATTGTGCCTAAATGCGCATTAGTGATAAACAATTATCGTTAACCGCTAAATAAGACGCCAACCCTAAGTGACTTGGCGTTTTGGCCTCGCATCACAGCAAGGCACACCTAAGCGGCCGCCTAGGCGCGCCTTTTAGAACACTGACGAAAATTAAGAATAGACTAGATTGTATGCTTCAGATAAAAAAATTGATAAAGAATTATTTAAACAAGTAAGGTTTATGCCTTCGAGTCCTGCCTTGTACCAGGCATTCATTGAACTCGTCAATACTTATGCCCTAAGTGCCATTATGAAGGCTCACTACACCTCAATTTACCAAGGCTAAGCCCCAGGGACGCTGAGGCATGCACTCATCTGTTCATACCTTTTTTGGGCATTTTACTGTTAGTCTTATTTTCCAGACAATTCTAATATAACCTAGAACATTTTACAGGTCAGTTGTTTTTTTATTAAGGCGCCATGTAAGTGTAGCATGATGATAAAGAGTCAAAAAAGTCGATAATGTTGATGAGAACAATAAGAGAACTAGATATGTCGGAGATTTTGTTCAATACCCCATGGGAGAATTCTAGGTTGCTTTTCCTTTTAGCAGTGGATTACAACTTTGATTAGTATTTTGAGATATTATTTGCTAATTTATTTTTCCCACTTATTTAAAAGTAAAACTTAATATTATTAATTTTTATTATTATGGATTTTGAAGATGGTTTATTGTATATTATAACCATAACTTTATACTTCCATATTCTTGTGGATTATTTTATTGACTTTCCTAGATTCTTGTGGCATACCCCTAGAGGTGAACCTCAAAACACCTCGAGGCTTACATCTCTCCTCGCATAAGTAAAATGCCTCAGTACCCAATCGGTTGAGCCTTTTTTAACAATGAATGAATAAAGCCATGTGATCTTCCATAAAAGTGAAAAGGCACAAGTCTCTCGAACATATAGGACCCACAGTTTTGCCAATACTTGCAGTTTCTCCATGTCAAACTTGGAAAATAAGCAACATCTACCACGCCAACTTCATTTTATCACAATATTGAACTGGCATTTTGAGAAGCAAATTGTACACGGGAATACTAATTAGTTGTGTAAGAATTGCAGGCATTTTGAAGGTGAATGGCGCCAAAAAAAATAAACAATGAAACAATGAAGAACTCATCAAAGAGACACTACTACAATTTGCCAAGTGGGAGGCTTGTGTAGAAGATACATGAAAAGAGAATTGTCAGTCTCCTAAATTATCTAAAATCTGCTTCGAAGTTTCAACAACACAGCTAATCACTAAGACAGCTTAACTGAGCAAGATTTTAATGCAATTTTTTTTAATGATCACAGGTCTAAGATCTTGCTGAGTTGAGATGATCTTGATGGATCACCATAAATAGAATTAAGTTGCTTAACAAATCCAACAAATTTCACTACATTTCCACTTGAATTTGATGTTTATTTGACAATATAATACGCATCTACTTTTGTACACTGCCAGATTTTTGTGTTCATGTGCTGTCAAGATTTTGTGAGTGAATGGCTGCAATAGCCATTATATGAACAATTATAAGGACAGAGAGATCTAATATGCATCTTTTTTTTGTACACTGCCAGATTTGTTTTGATGTGGCGTCATTAATGTGAGAGATCCTTCTCACCTGCTAGTTTATAATGTCAGATTTCATGTCTGCGTGCCGACAAGATTTTGTGAATGAATTGGCTGCAATAGCCATTATATGAACAATTATAGGAACAGAAAGAACAAGACTTGGGGACTATTAGTTTGAGCTTTATTCTGTGATGGAAGTAGATCTGATTCCCAATCTCTCCATACCTTAATACCATCCTGAGATTAATACAATGTTATATTTTTCCATTGTGGCACATATGCTGTTCGTGTAATTGCAGAATTTTATCCCCTAGCAATAGAGACAACTCTGAATTATATAATTGAACATTTGCACTAGTGGTTCAGTTAAACTACTCACTAAAATGAAATCACATCAGCAACTTTACATGACAGTACTAAATAGGTTCATATCTAAAACTAATCATGTAATGATGCCCTACTTGGTTGGAGATTGCATGTAAGCTTCATTATCCAAAAGATAAACATCTCCAGGTCAAAAGGAGTGCGAGAAGTAATTGTAGAGAAAAAGAAAAGGCAAAACAATACATCCACACAACATGGTTACATCCATCAATAAAGTGCCAGTGCTTATGGAAATAATACATTTCCTCATCCATAATCAATTGACTATTTCACAATGAACAAAGAAATAAATCATATTTTTCCCCCTAAAAACCAGTCTTCAAAATTTATGAATTGCATCATGACATTGAGATATCGAATTTCGTAAATGGCGTTATGCTCACAGCAACTAAAAACATCTCACATCACATTCCGAAATTCTCATAACAAAATCACCTTAACCCTCATATTGTCTGCCTCGGAGAAATTAGTAATGCTATTTAGACCCACTAATCCTAAGCACCAACCTAATTGTCCATTTAAGTGTCCTTAAATGATGTGGACATCTTAATGAGTCATGCCATTCAGCCCTATTGGTGCCTATAGGAAGGTTTTGCAATCCTAGAAAATATTTGTGCCTGAACCAAGAATCAACCAAATAAGCTGATAGAAAGGTAGTCTTGTTGAAATTCAAAACAAGAATGTGTAAGGTTTGAATTGTTTTCAGTATCATAGTAAATTAATTTGGATATGTTGTGTCAGATAGTTCCCATTCAAGTTAACTCACTGCTTGCAGTGTTTTGGCTCAAGCTAAGACCATCTGGAGTTCTAGTCATGGAAAAAATATTAGGACCATTTTGGTGGGAACAAAGTTATGTTGCTGTTCCATTTGATATTGGTCAACATCCAAAGCTTCACTTTCGAACAAGTCTACTATATTTTATCTTTAATATTTGAATGTTTAACAGCATCAAGTATTAAAGCCATTGTCTCCTCGAACTGTTCTATCCTCAAATGACAGCATCTCACCTTGAAAACTGTATGATTGTACATTGAATTTGCTTGAGTGCATCAATAATTATGTAAGAAGTATTTCAAATTGGATACATGCAAAAGTATTTTAGTCATAAATACAGTCCCCACTTTTCTAGTTATTGGGGTTGAAAACTGGATATTATGCTTGGCAGTTGATAGCGACAAAGTTGCTATGCATGGATCTGGATATGGCTTGAAGAGCTTGGATTCTTTATCAGAGGATCAATAAATGGATTGAATGGATATATTAGCAACGCAGTTGAAGTTGACAGTCATATATTGACATCTCTTGAATTGGAACCATGTCTTGCTTAATATAAAAGAGTAAACCACCACCCAATTTAGGAATTTGAATAGACTTTAGCAATTGTATTGCTGATTGCAAAATTAGCACTCCCATTAAGATGCAAGAGCATAGTCATAATTACTCTGATGGAAGTAACAAAAAAGTAGATTGTCATTTTTTAATTACCTCCTTAAAAACATCAGCCACATTTCTCAAGTTCAGATGAAAGAAAAAATTGTGACTAGTGATTGATGAAGTTGGTTGTTCACAAAGTTCGCTTCGACCACCTTATACATGATTTGGAAATCCTGATCGAGGCCGTCTTGCAATATAACCTATAGGAGTACTTGTTGTGACACACAATTCTTGTTTGCATAACCCAAATTTGTAGGAGCTTCTTAAAAGTCTCCAATAATTATGCAAAGTACACCTCCATGACAATGCATTAAGAATCAAAATTTCCTGTCAAGTCAGTTTTATTGAAGCCAGTTGTTTGTTAAAAAAATTAACCCTCTTCTCCTTAGTGAAGCAAATGCCACTGCATAGTTTCTCAAGTAATTTACTTCATCTGTGGGGGTTTACTTATTGAAAGAATTCTAACCCAGCTAACAGACAAGAAACATCCTCTCAACAAAGTTCGCATCTAGGCTAACTAGTATCAACATTATCGTGCATGCAACCAAAAAGGAAGATGAGAACAGAGGAAAGATCATGAACGGGGGAAAGAATGGGAGCACAGCTAAAATACTTTCATTATATAGCACTCAAACTTGCATACCTCAACAACTTCAATTTAATTTATTATCTCCCTAGCATGTGATCATAAACATAAGTATTTTATGTCACATAAAGGTCATCATGCTTTAAGAGCATATGAAGATCAAGATGACATTTGTAACCATAACTGCCAAAGAATGTTTAAAAGAATTAACACTAAAACAAACACCCATGTGCAGTCTAATGCCCTTATCCATTGCTCAGTAGCACAGTATTTAGTGAATAAGGAATACTTGGATAAAAATGTATACTACAATACTCATTCTAGCTTTTCTTAAAAGCTTTCCTACAGTGGCTGAAACTTCAGATTTTTTCTAACCCATTCTTACTGCCTTGTAACAGAATCTTTAGCAACAATCTTGCAACACTCATGCTTAGTACCATCATGAATGTATATCTACATCCATGCAGATATGAAATTTTTTTTATACAAGTTCACAATTGCGTATGGCTGGTGAAATGACATTCACTGTAAATGAGTGGCCCATATTTGCTAGTGACAAACATGTCAATCCTCTTTCAGAAATAGTGCTGCTGAAGCACTATTCCTTGTGTTCAATACATTAGCATTTCATTCATCGAAAATTCGATTGAAATACAGAGCTTGTTTCGCGCTGGTAGAACCAAGGGTGTGACTTTCAGGAAGTGTTTAATTTTTAAAGGTATCGAGCTCTCATTTCTCAAGATTGCAAACATAACAGAGCCTGATTCATAGATGGTAAAAATGAGACGTGACTTTTGGAACCTTTCAAAATTATTCATACGACACGATTCCATAGTGGAGAAGTAACAGAGTATTATGAATGAAAAATCAAAGTGTGCCTTTTAGGACCTTCCATACAATTCTGTGTTATAGCATTAAGAAATCTTTGCAGATCTAATCATTTTGTTCAAAACGTAAGTGAGGCCTAATGCTAACGCTTATTGAGTGGAGAGTATATTATGCAGTGGAAAAATTGGATTATTGAGATAAAATTGAATGCCATGCCCCTAAAAAGACGGATTGCATTGGGAGAATTGGTAGGCCTTGTTAGTGGCACATCATCAGGAATGGATTCAATCAACGGATTCCCCTTGCATCCTGGATTCACTGGGTGAGTTAAAGACATTGAGAAGGGCTTCACATCCCTTTCAGGGCTTATGTTCATTGGATGAGGAGTCAAATATTACATAGTATTTTGCTTTGTCTTTTTTGGTTTTTCCTTTGGAGTGGAAGACTGATGTATTTAACTGATTTTTTATATTTTCTTAAATAAGTGACAGATGAGTTAGACTGAAGAAGGTATGATGTTGCTTCTTTGTATATGCTTCTAATATTCTGTATCACCAAGCTGTCTTGAATTGCTATAGATTCCATAGAACCGATAAAAAATGTACATAAGCAGGAAATGGCATAAAAATGGTACCAAAAGGCAATTAGACAAAGATCAACAAAACTAACCGCCTTCGCAAACTCAATCTTAAGTGGATTGCCTGCAAGAACAAAACCTTGGAGCTCTCTTACTGCGAGAAAAGCATCTTCATCATTTCTATAGTTAATGAAAGCATAACTACGACCCGGTTGAAATGCAAGACTCTCAAGATCCCCGAACTTGAGAAAGTGATGTGCTAAAGCATTCTCTGTTAAGTTGTGCGAAAGATTTCCAACCCAAAGGTGTCTCGATGGGGGATTATTTCCCCGACCATGCTGCGATTTCTCTTCAGATTTTGCAGGGTAATCCCTACGAGACCTGCCTCTTCCTTCTCTACCACTCTGTAAAAGGAACACACAGAATCATGCACATTAAATGAACATATTTGCAATCTTACATACACAACCTCAGTAGATTGTCCTGTTGGCTACTTAGCACAAAATTAAGATATCAGAATGGCAGTAACATGTTATTTCAGTAAACATAAAAGTAAAAAGAAAAGGCACACATAAAGGAATTTGAAGAAATAGATTATCATGAATCGGAGAAGTATAAATAAAAATATAAAACAATTTCATGATTTTCAGACCGCGATAATACTGAAACTAACATCAAACAGCTAAGACTAGTCTTTACCTCTACCCAAAAGAAAATCAACAAACAAAAAAAGTAATATTGGTGCCCTGACGAATAATCCCAAGTAACGTCAATTTCATCGAATTAATACACTTCATAAGAAATAAATTCCAGTACAGAGAAGTCAACCACAAAAATTTAAAATCAGAAGATCATAAAAAGAACTGACCATTTAATCTCAGGTATAAATTCACTTGAAGAAGATAAAGAAAGGTCTTTGAACTCAGGACAAAAGCTTCCGCTCTACCTACATCAATAGAAAGAATCCTGCCAATGTATATGATATATAATTATTATTATTCTGAAACAGGGGGAATTAAAATGCCAATCTGGCGTTGTGAACAGAGTGATTAGGGATTAGGGTTTGGGTTTTGGTACGAGGCTGCGAGCGGTGGCAAT
>CAIGRO010042972.1:0-12095 GCA_903798355.1 Fraxinus baroniana | reverse complement strand
AATTCTCAATTCCACTTTATCACTTGTTAACGAACCGTACACTTGCGGTGATTTAAAACGAACAAATA
Organism: Fraxinus baroniana; assembly: GCA_903798355.1. Classification (NCBI taxonomy): domain Eukaryota; kingdom Viridiplantae; phylum Streptophyta; class Magnoliopsida; order Lamiales; family Oleaceae; genus Fraxinus; species Fraxinus baroniana. The sequence goes on along the minus strand of CAIGRO010042972.1, from coordinate 12,027 downwards.
TTTTCGTGAACAATATCATTCACATATCCAACTTTATAATTCGATTTTGTTTCTCAATTTCGCTTGCACCCAAAATTTAAATACACGTTTTCATAAGAAATGGGTGATAATTTAACGAAAATCTGAACAGTTAATTGTATAACTACAAAAATCTTTTACTCCTTTTAATAATTAAAAACTAATAATCACTCAAAACCATCGAGTTAGAGATTATTAATATTTCCAAGGGGGACTCCCTTAATTTCTTATCTGATGTATGCTGATGACATTGTTATATTCACGAATGGTGGAAAAAAAAATCTTTAAGATCTATTAAGGAAGTCTTTCGAAAATATGAAGAATGGTCGGGACAGGTTGTTAGTATTGATAAAACCTTCATTATTTTCTCTAAATGGATCACTGTGTCAAGAAAACGGATGCTCTTACGACTTACTGGATTCACAGAAGGTAAATTCCCCTTCAAATATTTAAGGGTTCCTATAATCACAGGAAGATGGAGAGCTCAAGACCTTGAGGGCGTTATTGGGAAAATTCGTATGAGATTGGCAGGTTGGCAAAGTAGGGTGTTATCTAAGGGGGCCAGGCTTCTGCTTTTGAGGCATGTCCTTACTAGCATCCTATACATCTATTTTCTTGCATTAAAGCACCAACTTCGGTTATAAAAGTTATCAACGGAATCTTTAGTGATTTCTTTTGGGGATACACGGATGGAAAGCCTAAGAGGAAATGGATAGCATGGAACAAAGTTTGTATGCCTGCTAAGGAAGGAGAAGTTGGACTTCGTAATCTACATGAAGTGCAATTATCCTTACACAAGAATTTTGCTTGAAAAAGTTTGACTGAAACATTTCTTTGGTCAAAAATTTTTAGGGCAAAATATATCAAGGACAAACACATATCTCTGGTGGATGCTACTAAGGGGTCAAGATTCTGGAAGATGGTTATGAGTTGCATGCCATCTGTTCTTAAACGATCTAGATAGCGAGTGAAGGAAGGTGGTGTATCATTTTGGTGGGATAGATGGTCAAATATGGATCCTTTGGGAGATCGGATGCTATTCATCCTAAAATCTTGATCAAAGATCTTAAAAATGAAGATGGATGGAATAAAAATCTAATAGAAGAGTTAGTTGGGAGAGATTAAGTGGAAGATGTTCTTGCTAAACTGGGAAAAATCTAGACAGGCAAAGATAGACAAATTTGGACTGAAAGTTTGGATGGAGAATTTTCTGCAAAAAATGCTTGGGAAGATACAAGACATCAGGGGCAAATATCTCAGTGGCATCAATGGATTTGGCACCCAACTCTACCAAAGAAGATTTCGTTAAATATGTGGTTGGCCATGAAAGGAGGTCTCTCGGTAGATGACAAAATCCGAAAGGCTGGTATCCCCATTGTATCAAAGTGTATGTGTTTCTTGGAGGGGGATATGAGGATCAAAATTACGTCTTGGCCTTGGGGAATGTGGCTCAACAAATTTGAGCAGATATGCTCAACTTTACTAGGAATTCGATGCATGCAGACTTGAGGATGGAGAGAGTGTGTATTTGGTTCCGTAGAGCAAAACAAATATCACATAAAGGTACTCTGGTAGGTATTATTCCTAATATTATTTGCTGGCATTTATGGATGTGGCGATGTTCATCCAAGATGGAGGGAAAGATGGAATCTATAGAAGCTACTTAGAGGAAAATAAAAGTTTAGATCTCTTAGGTGGGGTTAAAACTAAAAGAAGTGAAAACGTTAAGCAGAAGAGATGAATGGGTATTGAGAGAACTTAATATACATGTAAAGCTGATTAAAAGGAAAAAATATTAAAGTAGTTAGATGGCAACGACCTATGCAGGGATGGTACGAACTCAATACTGATGGATGTTGCCTGGTCAATCCTGGAATTTATGGTGTTGGAGGTATTATTAGGAATGAGAAGGGTGATATTGTCAAAGCCTTTGCTGAGAATCTCTGTGAGGGTACCAATAATGGTGCTGAACTGAACTACTGACATTATTATATGAGCTCCGACATGCTAAAATGATGCAAATTAACCGATTGGAAGTGGAGCTCAACTCATTGATTGCCGTTAATTGGCTTAGGAGGAAGGTTTGTGGTATTTGGTATTTAGAGGACTAATGGGAAGAAATACAATACATATTGTCTACAATCTCATGTAGAGTTCAGCACATATATCGCGAGGGTAATTCGATAGCTCATATCCTATTGAAGCTGTGAGCGTCTAGTGTTTCACAGATCTGGATGGATTCTATCGCAATCTCATCATTAGTTAGAGGAGCTTTGCGTATGGATAAACTGGGCATTCCTAATTTAGAAGGTTTTTCTCCCCACGATTTGACTTTAAATCTTCCAATGTTGTTTTAGACTACATGGAGTTTGGAAAAAATAAGTTGAGTTGATTTTATTTGATTTGTAACTACGGTATTCATCCGTCATAAGTGAGGTTTCATCATGTGTGTATAATTATGCTTTATGAGTGTAATTTTTTTTAAAATTCAATTTTCTATAGGTCAACTATCTTATATTTGTCTAAATATGCCTTTTATTTATTATTTTTCAATTTTCAATAGGAGCAGTTGGCTAAAGACAATCGGATTAACTGGACAAATTATCAATATTATTTGATTGGATAATAAACAAATATAAATTGTGTCTTTCAATAATCATGTCGTAATCTTATTCATTCTATTATAATAAATACGATCTAAATGTCAATCACTAGTTATAATAATTGTAACATCACCCTTTGTCTATGCATAATACGGTTAAGTACCACACTAGAGTCTCGGCCTCGAAAATCATTTAGAACCTCAACGATTAAAAAGATAGTTTTGAAATTAAAATGTAAAATATCATGATTTTTTTTTTAATCAATAGTTGGAATTCATAAGTACGAAGTTTTATTATTAAAGGCAATCTATTGTTGTCCATTCGATTTTAACAGTAGAAATAAGAATAAAAGGCAAAGTAAAAGATAATATGTGCCTAGCACATATCAGCATCAAATAATATTTGTGCAACACATGTTCCCAAAAATATAGTGGTGATTTTGAAAAGCAGAAGAAGGAAACAAAGAAATTTAGCCCTCCTTTGATTTTGATTCAATGACAATTACTTCCCCTCCACGCATTTTCGAATACGCATTTTTTAAATAATCATTTTCCCCATTTCTTTATTGTTTTTCCTACTTTTTAATCATATATACACAAAATAAAATTCAAAGAATTACTTTTATTAGAATTTGGGTGTGACACGAATTCTTTGTTAAAGATAATTGAGAGTTCTAATTAAAGTGCACATTATGAAGAATTCTATTTGAAATGCTTTCAAATCCTATTCAAGTTTACTTTGCGAATTTTAATTGAAGTTCTTCTTGGAAACTCATCGGGAGTAGGAATTTGTATTGGATTTGAAGAAGATTTTGGAATGAAGAAAAGCATTTGTGAAATGTAAAGGCTGTGATGCCAGTCCAGTCCAATAGGCAATGATGATATGGCCTTCGGCCAATTCCTTTTTACCCATTATTCAGCTGAAGTAAGCCTAGTGAAGCCCAAGCCCAATACCCGGTCCAGTAAGGGAAAACTTGTTTGGATGATGCAACTTTAGTTGATTTTTCCATTGTTGAAAGTGTTAGTTTCTCTAGGCCTTTAGATGAGCTGCTACCAATCTCGATGCCTTGGTATTTTGGGAATATTCGAATGGTTTTCTAATTGATTCATTCTTCTCTCTCTGTTCTCTTAGGGGTTTTCTAGAGACTTCCGTGTTCACTCTTTTCATCTTCTTCTATTGTGAGGAAATCTTGAATCTGTTTCTAAAGTGTGATTTCTCTGTGAAATTAGGTGAAAAATAAGGTGGTGTTGTTGGTAGCGTTAAGCCTATCTGGTGCATAGAAGAAGCTTCACGTTTACTGTGCATTATGGGAGTTCATGGGTGAATCTGGACTTTACAGTGTTGAATCTTAAGGGTAACTTATTTTGAGCATTTGATCTGGGAAACCTTGGTGTTCAGTGGTATTGTTGAGATAATTATTTGTAATAGGATTTTTCGAGTTTCTTCGATCTGTAATATTCGGTTAGAGTTTTATATAACAGTGGTATCAGAGCCTCTCTTCGCTAATTTTGAGTCTTTGATCGAGTCTTGGAGGCTGGAAAATTAATTTTCAGACTTCGATCTTCGATCGCCTGAAAATCTGGAAACCCTAGTTCTAAGTTTTCTTTCGCTTTGGGGCTTGAGAGTACTGGTCTGGAGTTTTGGATTTTGGTGTAGTGACGATGGGCTCAGATTATCCATGTGGTGGTGGTGGTCTATGAGATCTGCAAGCAAAGCAGATCTGTGGTATGTTTTGGTCAGGAGGTGGTGGTTCTGCGGCAACATTGGCGGTGGTGCTGCTGAGGCAGTGGTGAGGTAGTGTTGTAAATATTGGCGGTGGTCATAAATTATTCGGTCGTTTGCGACTATTAAATTCATTAATTTATGATCAATAATTAATATGTGACCAACGAAAAATAAGTTGTGATCTAAAAATTTGTTAATTTGTGAACGATAATTTGATAATTTGTGAATGTCTACTAAGTTGTGACTTATAATATTTGTGATTTGTGATCGATGAATAAGTTGTGATAATTTAATTTTTTATTTGTGATCGATGAACAAATTGTAACTTATAAAATTTCTGAATTGTGACCATAAAATAATTTGTGAGCTATAAAATTTCTGATTTGTGACCATAAAATAATTTGTGACTTATAAATTTTTTGATTTGTGATCGATGAACAAATTGTGACATATAAATTTTTTGAATTGTGACCATAAAATAATTTCTGACGTTTCAATTTTTTATTTGTGATCTATAAAATTTTTGAATTGTGACCGTAAAATAATTTGTGACATGTAAAATTGTAATTTTGTGACCAATTATATAGAATTGGTGACCAAATTATATGTCATTATGACATTAATATATTTAATTAATAAATATATGTTTAATTAATTTATTTATAAATAAAATTTTAAAAAACCCGAAATTTGAAATTTTAAACATTATCTCTTAAATTTGAAATGTGTGAAACTTAATCTCTTAGTTATGAAATTTTCCCAAAAGAAAAATGTATTTTCACAAAAATGGAGCCCAAACAGGGGCTAAAAGTGCTCCATATGATACAAGTGGAAATTATATAAATCCAGGCTTTTGAAGATACCAGTGCAAAAATCAGTGTGGAAAGTTTTTTATTCAAACTTCAGGTATTGATTTATTTATTAAATATTAAATATTATAATTATTGTAAAATAATTATATGATATATCTATAGTAACTGATGGTGCATTCCCGTAATAATCGTATTTCAAATCTCCATTAACTTATTTTCTATAATAACAATTCATCTCTCTCTCTCTCTCTCTCTCTCTCTCTCTCTCTTCACCACTACTCCATGCAAATATCTCAAATTCTATGCCTCCTAAAAATCTTTCCCACCAAAACTCCATTCCGATTCTAGTTACCGTAATATCCATATTATCAACAAAATCAGTTTCGATCATTTGTAAGCTTTACTCAACATTGCACCCATTGTGTTGTGAATAAAAATCGAATTGAAATGGATAAACCGAAGGGTGCAGAATGGGTTGTCAATGCCGAAGACACCACCGGAAGAAGAAGCAAGAGTAAGTTAGAGGAGAGTTTGGAAAAAACCCCAACTAAAATGCACGCAGCTCCTGTGACCACGCGAAAAGGGATATCGAAAAAGGTTTTTTAATTTTTTCGGTGTTGTGTTACAATTTTAGTGATGCATACGTAGGAGAATAGTTTTTTTTGAAGTATTGATCGTGCATTTGACATATGTGACCAATATTCGTCTATAATTGTTGAATTATGATTTTGGGTACCATTACTATGACATTAAGGTACTGATTGTTTTTTCACTGTGATGCCTAACATGTTATATATTATCAATGAGTATTAATATGACCAATTTTATTAAAGTATGTAACCTCATGAGAATTCATGTGACCAAGATTTTTGAAGTCTGTGACTTAAGATTCATCATGTGTCCAAGATGTCCGGTGTTTGTGACCTTATAAGTCATCATCTGTCCAAAGTTTCCCAAGGTTGCGACCTCATGCTTTTTTATGTGAATAATAATCTTTAAAAGCATGGATTGAAAATATAAAGCATGAATCCAAACCAGCAAAACCAAGGCTTCCCAAGTCTATGACCTCATGCTTTTTTATGTGATCAATATTTCTTAAGTCTATACATTATTCATTGAATATACACCAAGAAGTAACATTATGTCATTCTATATTCTTATTGTAGGTCTCGAAATTCGTTATACCAGAAAAGAGATGGTTCCCAGGAAAGATAACGACCTCAGTGAGTAAGGGTGTTCTTACCACTATTCAAACGAACTTAAGCCAAAGACAAAAACATATAATGATGGGAACCTGCTTTGCCCATTTCCTGGAGTGCCATGAAATTGTGATACAACCACAGTTGATTCACTACTTCCTCTTGAGACATGTTTATCAATCTAATGCGGAAGAAATGTGGTTTTATGTGGTAGGCCGATATGTCAGATTCTCTATATCCGAGTTCTGTCTAATCACAGGATTGAGATGTTCTGGAGACAAGAAGGTGGTTGACCACTATTTGTTTGTTCTCGTTGAGGACTTCTCTGCATTGAACCGGTTCTCATGGGGCAAGTTACTATTTGATATTACTTTGAGTTCATTGAAGGATGGATTGAGTAGGAGGACATCACACTACAGGCTACGAGGTATGTAGTAGCCTTTCAAGTATGGATCTACGAGACCTTTCCTAGTTTAGATGGAATTGTTGTGACACGAATATCGAGGATATATCCCCGAATCAAAAAGTGGACCACACAGGAGCAACCATATGCTACCAAGTTGGAGGGAATCGACTGCTTCACCAACACTAATGTAAATGCTCAGTCAATTTTTAACTGCGATATAATGAATTGTTGATATTTTATTATACTAATATATAATGTTATACATATCAAAATTTGTAAACTCGAACCATCAGAAATTGAAATAGCTATGTCATACATGGATGGTGTCCACTACAACAAGCCAAATCAACCGGAGTTTTTCCGTGGATCCAACGGTAAGAAGAGAAACATAGAGAAGTCAGCTGATCGTGCTGGGACGAGTGGAAAGTCAGTGACACTGCTAATGAATAGTAGTATTGGCCAGGATCGAGTCACAGACGATGATGATGATTTTATAGATCCTCCACCAAGATGTCAGGACTCATCTCCGTATGGAAAACCTCATACAGATGAAGGCACGTCGATGCCCCTCGTTCCCCAAATGAACCACAATCTGAATGGACACACCGGGGTTATGTAAGTCAGATATTTAGTCACATTTCATTATTTTCAGGTCACATGTCACTCATTTGTGGTCATATATATTTATTTCCCGCTCACAGTTCACTATTACAGGTCACATATCGATCATGCAGGGTCACAAATACATATTTGAAGGTCATAATTAATGGTATGTTATTTTATGTTTTCAGCAAATCTCTAATCTCAAGTCAAGTAATAAAGTGTTGACATTAGAGATTGATGCCATCAAGTCACAGATGTCAAATCTCAACGCTGAACAGACAAAAAAAATTGGATGACGTCGTCCAAGTGCAAGGACAAATAAGAAGTGACTTGATGGAGATTCGGACAAACATATAATTTCTGTCCAAATTTGTGACAGTAATGATTTCAAGTTCAATGGATGAGATTATAAGGCGCTCTAACGAAAAAATAAGTTATCATGTTGATGGAGCAGGAGACAAAAGAACTCAAGCTGTTGGAGGATCCGATAAGACTAAGGAGGTAGGTACATGAAATGTTTACTCTTTCTTTCAATGAAAATGGTTACATTTGACATGTCATACTTTCTGTAATTTAAAATATAGGTGAAAATGTGGAACCAATAGTTGACGGAAAGGGAAGGAGAAGATGTACCCGAGTGATGATATTGGTCTTCCCTATAGTCTTCAACCACCTTCATTTGATTTGGGAATCGGATATTCACAACCTGATATTTTACCTTCTGAAGATGTTCAAAATCAAGTAGAAGCTATCATTTCAGATGTGGTGACAGCAACACAAAATATTGTCACAGAGGTACTAACATTTTTTGTACTATACTGGACACACAACACATATAGGTCACGAACAAATAAGCGTTCAAATGTCACACATCACATATATGCTTAAAAACACGTCCCTGACATTTAATATGCTGGATGTTCAACTTAGTGATTCTATACAGACTAATATGTGACTTGTACAACAATATACAGATATCACCTACTTTTGAACCATCTTCTTCATTACCAGTGATGTGGGTTTCGAGGCCTGCTAGGATATTGTGATCTCCTTTCATTATAGGAGAAAATAATTTATTCAAGTACGATGACAGTGTAGTCATTTTTGAAACTTACAAAGACAATGTCGAAGAAGATAATATATCGGCATTCTTGGGCTGGTTCCAGAGAGGGTACAAGCCAAAAAGCAGGTATGTGAAGTTTGTAGCTAAGTCTGAATGTTACTCAACAACCCATAGTATCAAAGCAACTTAATGTTCAATGTTTGGCTTCAAGAAAAATTTTAACTAGCAGGATGATGTAATCAAACCTGCATTCGTTATCGGTACGTTCACAGTATTCTTCTCAGTCACATTTCAATCTTAATGAATCACAGAATCTTATCACATATATACCATCGCATGCATACACATCATTCAATCCATAGTCACACACTGCTCACAGACAATGTGAACTTTCATGCCAACATGTCACATATCAATCTCGAATTAAGTTACAGCGCGATCTTCATTCTAACTATTTCATGTCATATCTAATCTTTCCATTTTTGTTAAAACAGCACATGGATGCATGCTTCTATTACATTCGTTGGCTGACAAAATTTGGGAAGAAAGTAATGTTTAGAGCTACAACGACAAACACTTAGTTCCAGAATAAGATAAGAGAGTTGTACCCTGCTTTTCTAAAGGATCCTAATGTTCTGATGTCGGAGTCCAGCATGACTGATGTCGTAAAAGGTCACAGCATACCTCTAAGCACACCTTGGGCCGATATTGATTATGTGTTCATGCCAATCCTGCCAACCAACAAAGCTCATTGGATGCTCGATATGCTAATATTTAGAAGCCATACGTTGATGGTATTCAATTCGGCTGGTAAAAGTTATCACGACTGAAAGGTCCTACAAGGTATTGAGCCATATGTGAAAATATTGCCTCAATTAATGAATGCAATGGGAATTTCAAAAAAGGACCTTGATTACAATGAATCCGAATGCATGAAATTGAAGAAGATTGTCGATAGTACCCTACCTCAATAGGCAAATGGGTATGTGACAAATAATATATGTATAACTTGTAAAATAAACATACCAATAACATAATGTTTGTGTTGTTTTGCAATCATGATGACGGGATATTCGTTATTTGTACGCCTTTTATATCCTACGTGACGACAGATGTTCCTTACCGCATAAATTTGATGCCAGCAAGTGTAGACTGGATATTGCCTCACTCCTATACAAACACAAAGAGAATTAAGTGAATAAGGTAAAGCAGGCTACAAAAGAGGAGTGGAGAGTCATAGAATGAGTATTGGAATTAGATTTGTAAATGAATTTTATGACCTGCAGATTGTACATTTTTATATTTTCTAATATGTTGAAGTTAATTTGTGGAATACTGCCACATGTTCCAATTTGTAATATGTCGTCATTTTTCACGTATATGTTGATATTCATTTCATGTATAGTGCATACGTGAATGTGAGAAACAAGTCACAGATTACGATTTGAATGTGAAAAGAAGGTCACATATGCACTCTTGACACCACACATCACATTTATTTGTGTAACTGAGTTCAGAATGTATATGCGAGTAGGAAAAGCAAGTCACAGGTCACAGGCATATTTAGAACTACTAAAAGTAAGTCACATATACTTCCACTAACACCACAGGAACTCAAGTCACAGATACAGTTAGTTTATGACAAGCATGTCACATATACTTGCTTTAGAGCACATGTCTCTATTATGTGTCAAACTCAATGCAAAAGACGTGCGGATAGGAAATCAGGTCACAGATGAGGGTGAGTTTGTGATTAGCAGGTCACATATATTTGCTTTAAACCCCAGATCACAGAGCAAAAAATAACAAGCATTTCAACAATATGGTCACTAGATTTCACTGTGTAATTCACACGCACTTTTAAGACAACAAATTACATTTACACAATTTAAAATGTGACCTTCGACGGTGATTTCGACGTTTGTTATTCAAATAAATGTTTCAAATAAAATAGTATCTGTATCCTCTATTGTTTTCCAATTATAGAGTATTATTCTCCCTATCTTTTCAATGCAATGGAATCAAACTTGAACATCTCCTGCGATTGTGACCATGTCGACCACAACGACCACATTGGTTTCCCTTCTCTGGTTGATCTCTTCCTCTTCTCAGTAGGTCTTCTAGACCTTCGTTTCTGGTTAAGAACTAAGACAACTTCATATTACACTTCATCAGGCACTTTCCATTCGTTATATATAGAATCTTCATACGCATTCACATATGCATTTCTTGTGCAATGATAAGAACGGTAAACATATGGATCTCTCTTTGTATTTGCAATTACGACCAAGGCGTGCGGGCATGGTAACAAATCGACATGTAGCATCCTGCACGTACACGTACGTTGTTCAATATCAACAACAAAGGTTGACTTTTCATCACTGACAGAAAACGCTGACTGGTTGGAAAGAGATACCTACGAGAAAGTAAAATCAAGAATGGCAGTTGTCAAGTCACATGCATGAAATTGTAGGTCACATACATTCGGTTCAAGTTACATATATAACAGCAGACACATACATATTTGATCACATTCTACATTCATGGTCACATACATATGTTTTTGCCACAGATGCTATGTTTAGGTCACAGGCACTTATGTCGAGGACAAAATGCATTCTATCTAGGTCAAATATACAAGATTCATGCACACACATATGTTGTCACAGTGTACAATCCAGATCACATGCAGTTAGACAGGTCACATTCATAAATATCAGTAGTAAAGTAAATAAGCTACCCTCAAGTTCCTTAACTCTACACTCATTCTCCTCATAGCGTTCTCATACTTTGTAGACAACGTCGTAAACATTCCATGAGCATCATCTCTATGTTTACAAAACCAATTTTGTACAGTCTGTCGCAATGACTCTGGCAATGATACAATTGGGTAATTTCTCCCTGTCTTAGTGACCACGTTGACTAATTCCACAATGTTTGATGTTATTGTAGAATATCTGTTTGCCGGTATATGAATTCGTGACCACTTTTTAGATCCAACATTAGCCTGCAAAATGTACAATATAAATTAATACCATATAATTAACACGTGACCATTTCAATGTATGTGACAATGTATTCGGATGCATTTCAATACCAGGTATCCAAGAAACTTCTCGTTCATTGTGTCCAGATTTCTCATGTTATATTCAAATTATTCAAACATGTAAGCGTGGACAGTTGAGTTGAAAGCATGTGTAATCTTCTGTCCTAATTTTCCATAGTATGACTTCAAATTTTGCAACAAATGATATGAACAAATACCATGATATGTGCCCGGATAAACATGCTCTATTGTATTATTTATACTGGTATGACAACCTGACACAAAACACATTCCTTCTCTGTGACCATATGCATTTTTCAGGTTCTCAAAAAACCATCTCCAAGATTTGTCGTCCTCATTATCACCAATTCCAAAAGCAAGAATGAATATGCTGTTATTTGCATCCTATGTACATGCTGAGAAAAGGGTACTGTCGTAGTGACCATTCAAGTACGTACCGTCGACCACGATTACAGGCAGACAATGCTTCCATCCACATATTGATGCACCAAGTGCCATAAAACAATACTTGAATCTACTTTGACTATCAAC
>CAIGRO010042942.1:0-15400 GCA_903798355.1 Fraxinus baroniana | reverse complement strand
AATAATTCATATAACATTAAATTTGAATTCTTTGTAAATATTTATTGGTATAAATATGAATTTATCATTTTGTTCAATTCTTAGTTTACATTTAAAAAAAAAATTGCTGTAAATATGAAAAATTCTATATTTTTATAATATTTATACAATTATACGGGCCAAATCGGAACAAACCGTGACTCGTGACCCGCATGGGCTCGACCCGGATGGGTCAACGGGCGGGCCTGGGTTGTAGTCCAAAATTGTGGGCCGACCCGTAGCTGACGGACTTTTTTTCACGCGGGCCGTTATCGGGCTCATATGTTGGCGGGTCGACCCAGCCCGAACCACCCGAATTGACATCTCTAAGCCTGGCAGACCTCATGCTCTCACATGACCCACCTCATTAGGACCCACCTCATTAAACCCCCCCCCCCCCAACACAAAATGTATAAACACTCACCCTTCCCATGAGACAAAGGTTGTGTCAGGTGCAAAGGCCTGGCAGAGTAACATATCTCTAAGTATAAAGTTACAAACTAGGCCTTTATCTTCCAGACTGCCTCTTGCTAATACTATGGATTAGCTAGTTATTACAAACTCCTACAAGATGTGCTCAAAAAAAATTTCTTGTTATAGGAATGATAATGACTACTACCACTATAAAATGCCCTACTTCTATATGTTTCCTCCACCATATAATCAGCACCAATATAATTCCATAGTCGTCGCCACGACCATAAGCACCTAATCCACCACCATAAAACCAAACTAACCGAAATAGCCAAGAGGGCCATCCCCTAATGACTCGAAAAATCACCCTAACTACCACCAAAATCTCCTGTGCCACCAATCCACCATAGTTGCCAAACGTACCTCCAATACTTGATTCCATTGACCAATGAGGAGGAGGGCCAAAACTGTCACTATTATTGGATCACTAAGAACGAACTCGAGTTTTTCCAATTAGAACTCTAATCATCTCTCCCTAACATGAGAACTCAAAATGTCATTTGGTAAAGGATTTTGTTTTCGGTGTTTTAATCTTTTGAACTTTTTGTGTTTTGATTTTGTTTTCAGTGTTTTACTCAATCAATATTGTGGTTTATTAAATTATTATTTAATCTTCTACATGATGTTCTTTTAAATAAAAAGAGGCTCAACAGTCATTTGAGACGGACTATGTCTTTGATATTTTATAATATGAAGTATTTGAGGTTATTCGGAATTGTAAAATAGGCTGAAAATCGGGACTAGGGTTTGGCTAGATTTCACCTTCTCTCGATCGTTGGTCTCATGGACGGTGAGCGATGACTCGTCCACACGAGCACTCCTCACTTGGAAAGCAAGCATTCTGGTCAGTGCAAAAATCTTCTTTAGCAGACTTTGAGCATTTTTCCATCAACTTTGTCATCTTGAGCTGACTTTGACTTCTTCCAAAGAACTCTCGACCCCTGACAACTCGACTCAATCACAACTCAATTAAGACATTTTAGATCTAGCACTATGAGTTTATAATAATATTTTTCATCAAATGCTAGTTGTCCCGATAAATTACTGTGTGAAGCTTTTCAAAAAAATTGTTCTGAATATGCCATATTCAATAACGATGAAATGTATTGAGAAGAACTTGTGCAATTGCTCTTGTTATTACATGATCTTGGTCCATGATTATCATTTGGATGCACCCTTAGGCATGTCATTCATCTATTGATTGAGTAACCAAGAAAACGAATCTATTGTCTCATCACTTAAAATACACAATCAAAAATATTCTTGTATGACCGTGATGATTAACAAATATCATAAAGTGAAAATAATCATATATCTATTTGTGTTGTACGTAGTGTCAAAAACAAATATATAACCAAAAAAAGTTATATGTCCACTTTCAGTAAGAATCAACCTAAAAACACCTAACTAATCTATTGTGACTGTCTCTACAAAAATCAAGGAAAAGTCTTGATTTTTTCCTTCTCTAAAGTAAATGTTTCTATCAACGACTTGACATCAATTCCATTCATTTATTCTTTCAGATCTCTTTCATAATTTCGATGTCTCTCTCTCTATGCATCCAATATTTTGAGGATCTCCATATTCAATTTCCATCAAACTTATTTGTTGACCGATCGGTATGTTTGCTTCAGATAATTGTTGTACCAAAGCTTTCTTTGCATTTAAAATGTTACGATGCGACCTCAATGAGTGAACTATCAAAAGAGTCGTGGGTGCATGATTACGAGACTCGAAGAACCTACTAACAATCTAATTTGGAGATGATTTACGCCTAACCACAATTAATTTAGCTTTGTAACCCATACGAATGATTTCATGATTTCTTTTACCACTTTATTGAATTACATGCTTGAACTTTTCTGATAATTTTCATCTTGTTAAGTTACTTGGGCTGCCTCACAACTCTTGGCTCGGTTTGTTTGTATTTGGGTCTGTGCAGCTTCCAGTTCTTGGCTTAGTTCTGATTAGAATATGGAAATCGTGTTTCCATATTACACGCCTCTTCATTTTCTTGATCTTGTTATCTGGCCATACATTTGGCTAACTCTCTACCATTTTGTGAGTGCTTAGTGATTGTTATTCAATCTCTATAATCTGAGTGATGTTTCAGATATTATATTTGGTGTATAGTTGAGTGAGATTGTGTATTGTATCTTTGTGATTTGAGGCGAGAGAAAACTGATTTCTTCATACATTTGTAACGATTCTTGGTAATTCTAATGAAACTAGAGCAATATCTACTTGGTAGATGTTCAACGGGTGATTAGGCCTTTTCGCTGAACATCCATCCCCTTTGGGGTGAAAAATCTTTGTGTTCATTTTTACCTTTTGTGATTTACAGTTTATTTTGTGTTTAAAGTTTACTCTGGGATCAACAAGTGGTATCAGAGCCCTTTTTGTAAAGATTTGAGTTAGCATTTTGTCTTTTGAAAAACCCCAATTTCAAAAATTGTTTAATATTATAGATCTTGAGATTTATAAAAGTTCTTAGTGAAAAAATGGGAAAATTTTTTAGTTTTCTAAAAGGGTAATCGTGGACTTTTCTTTGATTCAACATTCTAGGTAGATCCTATAAAGATTCGAGTATTTCTTGTGTCGATCTGTATGATCTTGTTGGAAATTATTTCTGTTCTTAGTTATCTCCATTGATCTGTTGGCTTATAGATTTCAAATTATGGTTTCAGCTTACTGAATTCGTCTAGTGTACTTACTTAATGGTTTGTATCAATTATTATCATTGTTAGATATCAACTTGGCTCAAGCTGATAGTTTCTACTCAGCTTGTGGTGATTTTGATCTAACTTAGTACTAAATCTTGGTGACTCTTTTGACTCGTACTGAGTATTGATGAGTTGAGTTGACTCGTTCCGATTCCTACCGAGTTCATCTGAGTCTTTTTGACTCGTTGCTTCCTGCATTTATAGTAAGGTTCTTGACTTGATTTTGGTATTCTCTAAAACCCCTTCATTATTTTTAATAACCAGTGTCAATTTCTGAAACTTGTTATTAAGGTAAGTGACTCTCCTCTACTTTTCTTTGTCCAAGATCTCATTAGAGGATCTGGAAATTTGAGAGAGTAGGAGAATAAAGGGTTACCACTCCTTAAACATTTTCAAGATTGACGGTTTAACTTGATATAAGTGTTTCTGTTGATTAGTTGTTTACTTTGATAGAATTCTATAACATATGAAGTTTATCTTTCTCTCATACTATCTATACTTGTTATACTCCGTGTGGCGTATAATCTTGTTCTTGTGAGTTTATCTGTAATCATGACTACTGCACATAAATTTGAAGTAGAAATTTGGAGGGGGACTGGAGATTTTATTCTGTGGTGCCAAAAAAATGAGGGCTCTGTTATTACGACAAAGGTGTGCTGCTGCTATTGATGGGACATTGGGTACTGAATTTAGTACCTATAGGAGATAAGAGTTAGATGAGATTACTTGGAGCTCAATATTTCATCTATCTTATACTATTATTAGAAAAGTTGGGAAAACCACTAATACACAGGGTCTCTGGACCAAGTTAGAATCTCTCTACCTAACTAAAACCATGCCCAACAAATGGTATCTCTTAATACAATTCTACAATTTCAGAATTAATCATTCTTCAAGTTTAGAAGAAAATATTGACAAATTCACTAGACTTGTTCAAGAACTGACTGACTATGATGAGAAACTATTTGAAGATCAACAAGTTGTTGCTCTGTAGAATGCACAAGGTGATAAATACAGAGAACTTAGAAAAGCCTTGGAATATGGGAGAACTTGAACTAAAATCTAATTTCAAGGTTTTTAAGTTTAGTAAAGCTTTGAATGTTAGGGAAAAATTGAATCAAAACAAAAAGGGAAACCAATAGAATTTCAATTTCCATAAAAGAGATCATCCTCAATGTTCTAAGTTCAGGAATCAAAACAAGAATCAATGAAAATCTAAGCTGTAAGTTAGAAAATGTTATAATTGTGGCAAGACAGGACACTTAATAAAAGATTGTTTTAAAAAGATCTCTGATATGAAAGATAAACATAATTCTGATGGGTCTGTTGTTCCCTGTTGTTGACCCCGAAAAATGGCTCTGATACGTGGCCAATATGATAAATCTTCATGTATGCTCCATTCTACGCACAGTAGCACACCGTTAGTCACTCATGGCCTTTTCTAGTGGGGGTAGAAGTGGTCGCGAGCACTCTAATGGTCAAGTCGGTATTTCATTTAATCGAAAAATGGTGCCCAACGATAAAGTGGTAGTCGGGACGTGGTTGAGAATGTATGTAAATATGGTGTGAGACTTTCTAGAGTTTAAAAAGACTAGAGTGTCAAGATCAGAATGGAAACCTCTATTTCATGCAAGTGTAGAAATATTTATACTAGAGAAAAGAAGAGAAAAACCGTTGGATGGGAGGACACGTGACTTTGGATCTCGGGTGGACCATCCTTCATAGGCGTCAATCTGTAGGTTGCGGGCATTAAATGGTTTCGACACAGCAGCTGATTTGATCGTTTATAGCTTGCCACACGTCCCGTCAACCAATCAGGGACTTTATTGGAGAGATCTCATAAAATATCATGGTAGAGATGTGGCGAGGTGGATTGTAAAGGGTAATAAATGTGGAGTGCAGGCCTTTGCAACCGTGGTGAACGGTAGATAAGTTCGGCTCTTCTACCAAGTGGGACGATAGTGTTTGAGTTCAGTACGATAGAATAGGTTAATCCGACATGAATTCAGTTCGGCTACCACATGGGTAATGCCAAATTAGTTCGTCGAACACGTGGTGGTTGAGGTGGATGGACGAAGTGACGGGCCTCCAAAGGCCCGTAACAATAGTCCATCAAGTCCATGTATGGATATTTATATAATGCAGGGACTTTATCGACATAGCAATATCAAGTTATGGAGCGCTAGCGTTGGAGGAGGGACATAATCGTACGAAATCGATTTCCTGACTGAAGGGCGAAGTGATAAAGTGTCGGCAATTCTAAAGAAAGGTGTTGTAAAGCGAAGTCCTAGCTTGGACGAAGTGATTAGTGTAGGCAACTCTGAGGAGAGTTGTTGCAGGTAAAGTCCTAGCTTAGACGAAGTGATTAGTCTAGCAACTCTAAGGAGAGTTGTTACAGGTGAAGTTCTAGCTTGGACGAAGAGATAGGAATTGGCAACCCTGAGGAGAGTTGTTGCAAAGTGAAGTCCTAGCTTCGACGAAGTGATTAGGAGTTGGCAACCCTGAGGAGAGTTGCAAAGCAAAGTCCCAGCTTGATGAAGTAATTAGTGAAGACAACTTTGAGGAGAGTTGTTGTAGGTGAAGTCCTAGCTTGGATGAAGTGATTAGTGTTGGCAACTTTTAGGAGAGTTGTTGCAAGTGAAGTCCTAGCTTGGACGAAGTGATAAAAATTGGCAAACCTGAGGAAAGTTGTTGCAAAGCGAAGTCCCAGCTTGGACGAAGTGATTAGGAGTTGGCAACCCTGAGTAGAGTTGTTGCAAAGCAAAGTCCCAGCTTGGATGAAGTGATTAGTGTAGGCAACTATGAGGAGAGTTGTTGTAGGTGAAGTCCTAACTTAGACGGAGCGATAGGAGTTGGCAACCCTGAGGAGAGTTGTTCCAGGGGAAGTCTTAGCTTCGACGAAGCGATAGGATTTGGCAACCCTGAGGAGAGTTGTTACAAAGCGAAGTCCTAGCTTAGACGAAGTGATTAGTGTAGGTAACTTCGAGGAGAGTTGTTGCAGGTGAAATCCTTGCTTGGACGAAGTGATAAAAGTTGGCAACCTTGATGAGAGTTGTTGCAGGGGGAGTACTAGCTTAGACGAAGCGATTAGTGTAGGCAACTTTGAGATGAGTTGTTGCAGGTAAAGTCCTAGATTGGACGAAGCGATAGGAGTTGGCAACCCTGAGGAACAAGGCCATGAGACAGCCTTGGGCTATGTGCTAATGATTTGAAAGCTTTCGCGACTTCCCAAGGTAATCAAGAAGGGTTGTCGCTTGCTTCCAAGGTACGCCACCATTACTATAAATGGTAATCATAACGACGGCTGCATGGGCTCAAGGCGACGCATTTGGGCTAATACGTGGAACATACTGCTTCATCAGGGCCTTTGGCTTGTGTAACTCTTGGCTTCAATGGCGATGATGGGACACAAATTTAGATGGCCCAGATACGACTTAAGACGATCTAACAGTTGGGATGGATTTGGGGACATCTATATATAAGGCCCAGATCTCATTTTGGCACCTTTACCTTTGCAAAAATCTTTGAAACTTCCACACTTTTGCTTCATTCGTTCCGTTTCTATTTCTTCTTCTCCGGTAAGCAAGGTCCTATAACTCCGGCAACTCATTTGAGAACTCTGACAACTCCTTTTCCTTTTAAATCACAAATCATAGGTAAACTTTCGTCCTTTCTTTTCGTTTTATTTTGATTCAAAATTTAAATGGCTTCTGAGAGATCCGGAAACACTTCCACAAGTGGAGAGGGGCGAGGTGTTGAGGATTCAGTAGTGAGAAGCCCAATAGTTCTCTCTTCGGATGAGATAGGAAGAGCAATTAATGCAGGAGAAAATATCTGGAGGCTGCCCGCTCTGCCCATAGACACTTCCATCCAGTGGAAGGCCTCTAAATGTCCCTCTAAGGCCACTTCGGAAAACCTAGAAAAGTGTAGAAGGACTTTTAGGATATCTGAGAATGTACAACTAATTATACCCATTCCAAGCGAGAGGGCGTGTTATCCGAGGCCACGATGTGTGGCTGTGAGTGAAAATTTGTTTAGGCAGGCCTTAGACTCCCCATCCACGCATTCTTTAGGTTAGTTATCCGTTCATACAGATTGGCCCCGACCCAACTCTACCTAAACTCCTGGTCCCAGATGGTTGGGTCGTGGATGCTCTGGCGTCAGGCCAGCTTAGGCATAGACATGCTATTTAGTATTTTTCATTCTTTTTATTTTCTAAAGAGTGTGGCCAGAGGAGAGAAGAGTAAGGGATGGTATTACATATTCCACTGGGGGTTCCACTCCCTATTCATGGTTGATCTTCCCACTTTGATAAATGAGTATAAAAAGTCATGGTTCTGGGCAGCTAGGAAGTGGGACACCATGGAGAATGACCCCATAGCTCCCATCATCATCCCCACATCTTACTCAATAGCCAGTAAGTAATCTCAAATAGCATGTTTAACTTAAGCGATTTTTTATGGCTTAATGATTCTCCAGTTTGCAGGCTCCCTTTCGAGATGCGAAATTTTCGAAGAGGAGTGGGATATAATCAGCTATATCTACCAGCAGCCTCCCAAGGATTGGAGCTACGCTGAACTCATAGATAAGAACACTAGCTTCACACTGCACGGATTAATGGCGACCCAAGGTAAGACCTACCTTTAATTCCATTTTCGGTTCGATTGGTGCATTTTGAAACATGTCTTAACCGCTCTCTTCTTGCAGATAATTTCTTGAAGAAGAGGCCTGACTTTGCTATAATTCATCATAGCATGGCTAAGGATTTCTTCTTCTTCTGCCACGATGGCCAAGCCTCCACCTCCACCTGTCCCGCCAGGGGTACCGGTTGCAACCCCATCTGAATCTCCAAAGGCCATTGTGCCCATCACTGTCGTCCCTATCGAAGGATCAGCCTGGAAAGGGCTAAAGAAGTCCACCAATGCTGTACCTCATGGCAAAGCGACTGATTTTCTTAGGAGTAAGGACGATGATCTCCCCGATGCGGTGCTGAAAATGCTCCCACCCAAAACTGCCTCTGCCGTCCAAGTCCACAACAAATACTGGACCGACGATTGGTAAGACCATACAGCATCCTGTGAGGTGGATGACCTCTAGCTGCTAACAATGCCTATATGGCTAGGGCCCTAAGAATTGGCACGGTGGCAGAAGACCTAGTTTGGGGCCTCTACAAGAAAAATGAACAATTAGAGCGAAAGGTTGAGGCCTCGATTAATTGGGAAGATGAAGTGAAGAAGGCAAAAAAAGAGGCCAAAGAGAAATGGACTGGGGCTGCGATGAAGCTTGACCCTGCTGAAATACAAGTTAACCAGTTGAGAAATGAACTTCATGAGTCAGTTTCCCAGGTGGCCTCACTTATGAAGTGAATCGACAGTCCAATGAACATCAGAGGATAGCCTCGGAGGCTTCGGAGGATGTCAACAAGGAGAAAGCGAAACCCAGGATACTCTCTGAAGCTCAAGTAGAGGAGTTCGAATCTTTAAAGGCCGAAGTGAAGTCAGTAGGAAAGATAACAGTCCAGCACTACATCGACCAGTTCTATTAAACGAAGGAGTATGATGACTTCGCCAACTACTGGGCTTCATAGAGTGCCCAACAAATGATGTCTCGCCTAAGAGAGGTACACCCAGAGCTGGATATTGCACTCTTAGAAGAAGAGTTCGATGGCCCCACTAGTGGCTGGCCTGACATAGAGGCTGAGGAAGAGGCCCCTAAGAGGAGGTTGGAGTTGGGATAATTGTAAATATAGATCCTTAGTTTTTTATTTTTCTTCTTATGTAATAGCTTCGGCCTCGACTTCGTTGGTAATGAAATTTACTTTAATTCGCTCCAAGTGTTGTCACTTCATTCCAAATGCACTATCCTGCTAGCATAACCATTTAAGAATATGATTGAAGTGTGATCACTTCGCCTAAGCGTAACCACTAAAGAAAATGGAAGAAGCAAATGAATTGTAAGTGTAAACGCTTCGCCTAAGCTTAACCACTTAAGAAAGTAAATGAACTGCAAGTGTAAACACTTCGCCTAAACTTCACCAGTTAAGAAAATAGAAGAAGCAAATGAACTGCAAGTGTAAACATTTCTTTTAATGTGAGTAGTTTACCCGCTTCGTCAGAGGTGGCATTCGCACCTCCCCTGATGGAGTGGATATCTTCGGTTGAGACAACCCCTTAGGAATGCATACACCTCAACAAAGGGTGAAGTGCGAGAACACTGGATTCGCTTCATCAGAAGTGGCACCCACACATTCCTTGATGGAGTGGGCATCCTTGATCGATGCGACCCCTAGTGGTGTATGCACCTCGACAAGGAGTGAAGTGCGAAAACACTGGATCTGTTTCATCAGAGGTGGCACCCGCGCCTCTCCTGATGGAGTGGACATCCTTGATCGAGGCGACCCCTAGTGGGTTTATGTACCTCGACAAAGGGTGAAGTGCGAGAACACTGGATCCGCTTCATCTGAAGTGGCACCCGCACATTTCTTGATGGAGTGGGCATCCTTGCTCGATACGACCCCTAATGGGTGTATGCACCTCGAAAAGGGGTGAAGTGCGAAAATACTGGATCCGTTTCATCAGAGGTGGCACCGGACCTCCTCTGATGGAGTGGACATCCTTGATCGAGGTGATCCCTACTGAGTGTATGTACCTTGGCAAGGGGTAAAGTGCGAAAATACTGGATCCACTTCATCAGAGGTGGTACCCGTACCTTCCCTGATGGAGTAGATATCCTTGGTTGAGATGAATACACTGAGAACAGTGCTAAAGTAGAAATTACTTCATTCACTCGACAATACTTACATAGACAATTACAATCCTCCTATTGATAATACTTCCTCAAGAGCTCGATGTTCCAAGGATGGGACAGCGGCTTGCACTCCAAATTTTCATTTTTGTATGTGCTAGGTTGCACTTCTTCAATGATACGGTGTGGGCCTTCCCAGTGTTACCCCAGTGTACCTGTTCTTAGTTCTTTTGATGATGGAAATACCCTTCGGAGTACCAGGTCACCAATGCGAAATGCCTTCTTCTTCACTTTAACATTGTAGTAGTGCATCATTTTGCGTTGGTAAGAAGTGAGCCTGATTTAAGAGTCGTCTCTCTTTTCTTCGAGGAATTCAAGCTCAAGCCTTCTCAGCTTATCATTTCC
Source organism: Fraxinus baroniana (assembly GCA_903798355.1). Taxonomy (NCBI): domain Eukaryota; kingdom Viridiplantae; phylum Streptophyta; class Magnoliopsida; order Lamiales; family Oleaceae; genus Fraxinus; species Fraxinus baroniana. The sequence goes on along the minus strand of CAIGRO010042942.1, from coordinate 5,036 downwards.
TATTTCATTAAAGTGAATGTGGCAAGGAAAAAGATACTCCCACTTCCACTGGACTCATGGCTTCGGCTTCGTAAGTCATGGAGAATGGGGTCTCCCTGGTGGCCGTCCTGCTTGTGGTTCGTATGGCCCAAAGTACTTGGGAGAGTTCATCAACCCAAGCCCCCTTTGAAGCGTCTAATTTTCTTTTCAGGGTAAGCTTGATGGTCTTGTTGACCGCTTCGACTTGACCGTTAGCCTGAGGATGATGCGGAGTTGAGAAATGCTTCTTAATCCCGAGCTTATCACCAAAATCCTTAATTTTCTTTTTATTAAATAGCTTGCCATTATTCGAGACCAGTGAGTGGAGGATGCCAAACCTGTATATAATGTTCGTCCAGAGAATTTTGGAGGTGTTCGCCTCAATGATTTTAGACAACGGCTCTGCTTCGACCCATTTTGTAAAGTAACCAATTGCGATAATGGCGAAGCATGCATTCCCCCTTCCTTGGCAGGGGGCCAATGAATTTAGCTTCCCATTTGGCAAACGACCAAGGCCTAGATACAACTGTTAGCTCTTATGAGGGCTGTCTCTGCACGCTGGAGAAGCACTGGCATTTATCGCACTTGCGTACGAACTTTATTAAGTCTCTTTTCAGGGTGGACCAATAGTATCCTTGTCTGAGCACTTTATGAGCCAGCGCCGGCCATCCAGAATTATTTTTGTAAACCCTTTCATGAATCTCCCTTACGATGTAATTCCATTCTTCACCCCCGATGTATCTAAGAAGGGGGGACGAAAAACCTCGCTTACATATAACATCATCCTGCAGAACGAAGTGAGCAGCTCACCTCCGAAGCCATCGTGCTTTGACGCGTTGTTGGGCAAGGTTTGCTCGTTTAGAAAAGCAATGATAGTTGCATCCATGGTGGAGTGGTTTCTATTCACATTGTTTCCTCTCCTTTTTTGATTGAAGGTTCGGCTAGGTGCTCTATAGGAACCACCTTAAGCGTCAGTGTGGGAGTTTTCCTAGCGGGTTACCTGGACTAGTTCGAGCTTTTTGAAGTTAGGAAAAAAGTCTATGACTAGTTTCAGGTATGTTGTCATGTACTTGTCCCTAGCCACGAAGTTTCTATTGAGCTGGTTTACCACTAGCTGTGAGTCACTGCCGATGGCAAACCTTTTCACTTGCAGCTCCCTGGCCAGCCGGAGGCCGACTAGAAACGCTTCGTATTCGGCTATATTTTGGAGGCTTTGAATCCAAACCTTACTACGCAATTAAGTTTATGCCCCTCCAGACTCTCTAAGAACACTCCTACTCCCGAACCAGCCTCTCCAGAAAAGCCATCCACAAAGAGGTTCCAGGTGGGAGGCTCTATTAGTTCCATGTTCACTTCGATCTCCTGGGCTTTAGCAAATTCAGCAGCAAAGTCAACCAGTGCTGACCCTTTACTGTGGCCCTGGGTGCATATATTATGTCGAACTCACTGAGTTCTGCTGCCCACTTCAACAGCCTGCCCAAAGTGTCTAGTTTCTGAAGCACTTGTTTTAGGGAGAAGTTGGTCAGTACATAAATACTATGGGCCTGGAAATATGGCCTCAGCTTTCGAGATGCGGTGAGGAGATGGCAAGCTTCTCCATGTCTGGGTAGCGTGCTTCAACAAGTAGCAAGGATTTGCTTATGTAGTAAATGGGTAACCGGTGCGTCCCTTCTTCCATTATCAAAACCAATCTGATGGCATCTTCGAACACAGCTAAGAAAAGCAATAATGGTTTGCTCAGCTTCGATTTGCTTAGAAGGTGGCTCATCCAAGGTACATTTTCAGCTCTGAAATGCCTCCTTACACTCTGGTGTGCATTGGAACCATTTTCTCCTTTTGATGAAAGAAGTGGAGACATTTCTCAGTGGCCTTGTATATGAAGCGATTGAGTGCGACTACTCTGCCAGTAAGCCGTTGCACCTCCATTGCTTTTGTTGTGACCTCATCTCAATCAAAGCCTTAATCTTTTCCGGATTCACTCCAATTCCTCTCTGATTTACAATATACCCTAGGAATTTATCGAATTCTACATCGAAGGCACATTTGAGAGGATTTAATCTCATCCGGTATCTCCTCGAAATTTGGAAGGCTTCATCTAAGTGCTCCACATGCTCCTTGTCTTGGAGACTTGTTACCCGCATATCGTCAACGTAGACTTCCATTGTTTTACCGAGCTGATTGGTGAACATCTTGTTGACCAACTTTTGATAGGTGGCTCCTGCATTCTTTAGCCCAAAGGGCATAACTTTATAGCAATACAGTTCTCTATTTGTAATGAAAGAAGTGTTGCCCTGGTCACCTAGGTACATGGAAATCCGATTGTAACCCAAATAAGCGTCCATGAAACTTAGCAGTTCGTGCCCAAGAGTCGAATCTACCAATTGGTCAATGCCAAGAAGTGGGAAACTGTCTTTGGGGCAGGCCTGATTTGAAAGCACAAGATTGACTAACCAAGAGGATGGGTGAATTGATTATTAAAACTTTTTCGTTAATCACGCAAGATCTTAATATAAAGAACACGTAAGTGATAGAAAATAATTTAAACACAAATAATCACATAAATAGAACAATGTAAACTTGCGCAAATTAAAAGCGTTAAGTAAAAGGGATAGAGAGTGCAAACGATATAATATGGAGGTTTAATCCAGTGCAATGATCTACGTCCCCTATTACCAAGCTCTCCGGTATGAACAAGACCTTTTTCACTATGTTGATTGACTTATAATGCAATCCAATCTGTTACAACGCTTCTGGTGACTTACAACCAAAGAGCATCGATCCTTTTACAACGTTGAGCATTCCGGGATCTAACACGACCCACAATTTATATTGAGTGTACAAGTATTCTTTTCTTAGTGAATAATGAATACAATGTTAAGTGTAAAGAAGAGAAGTAGGTAAACACCTTACTGGCTAGCAATGAATAGAGCTCAAGTGTTTGGTGTATAAATCTTTGATGAGTGTAACGATTTTCAAAAATTAGTTTTGATCAAAGATTTACAAGAGCAAAATGATTTGATAATAAATGATGTAGGAGATCAATGTTATCTCAAAAAGTATCAAATTGAATGCTCAAAAGTTGTTTTTCAAATGGTAGGTGAGTTGGTATTTATAGCAATTGAAAAACGCCAAAGTTTCTATCAACCAGATGACCATCCGACGTCCAGATCAAAACCAAACAACCCAACTTACTGTTAGAACACCTCTTGTCAGAACGGTAAAAAATGTTACCGTTGCTGATGACCCGGTCGTCCGGATAACCAGAATTGTTTTGGGTCATTTTCCTTTTTATTTTGTTTGCAATCAGTGAAATTTTTACATGATTTTTCAACATAGGTTTGATTTGATATTTTTCAAGAAATAGTGTTACAAAACTTTCTTAAGAGAAATAATTTTGTGCAAATATTTTGTCTCATAAATTGTGTCAAATACGAGAACACCATTACTTGAGCTCGAAGTACTATTGCTAAGAATTAAAGTGTTTTACCTTTACTACCAAGCCAGGAGTAATCTAATTACAAAGTCTTCGACAATTTGGCGTGAGTGCTCGATTTGTTGCTTGATTTGAAATGACGTAAAGCTTGCCCTAATGAGTGCTTGATCAATCTTTATTTGAGCTTTCTCGATTGACAACTTCTCATTCAATGGTATTGTCTCAATTTGCCAATATGTAATCAAGTCAAAGATTAAATTAGAGATAAACAAAGATTGTTCGTTATAATTAAAACATATGGTTTGACCATAGGTCAACAATTTTTTCCCTTTTTGATTATGACAATCACTAGATGATTTGTAATATTACAATTTAAACATTTGCAATTTTGTTCCCTTTATGTTTTATAGATCAAAAGTTCCTTCTTTCTCATTTACATTTATCATCATTATGCAAATGTATCATTGAGAACTTAAACCGTCATCGAGAGCTAAAACCATATTACCAAATCAAATCATCTTATTTATGCTTTCCCCCTTTTGGCATAAACAAAAAGAACAGAGCCTAGAGAAGCATAGGCAAAACCTAACGGAATATAATTTTAACATAATTTAGAACGAAATATTCAACATCATCAAAGTAGAGTCAAATGTTCAAAGTATCAAAACAATAAAAGGGAATGCATGATAAATGAAGAATGATCAAACAAAGACTAGGACTCCGGAGGAGGAAAGTGGGCATAATAATGAGTATAGAAGGCATCCTGCTGGTCTTGATTGGCTTCCCGTTGAGCAAGCACTCGTTGAAGCATTTTTCCTAGACCATTGATCATGGATACAAGAGAATCAATGCGACCATTTAACATGTTATAATGATCTTCAATGAATGGACGAAGAATCACTACAACAAATGTGACTTTTTACTGTACGCGTTTACGGCGTGCATATAAGGCATGCCGTAAAAATAGACTATTTACGGCATGCGGCCAATGCACGTCGTAAAAAGTCATTTACTAAAATTATTTACGGCAGACATAGATAGCATGCCGTAAAAAGTACGCCGTAAAACTTTACGACACACATTGACTGCACGTCGTAAATGTAAGCCCATTAGCTGCAAATTTAACCCAATACCACAAATTTCAGCCCATTACCAATACCCATATCACATAAAACAGACTCATACCCAGCCCAACCCAATTACCCAACTCTCACAGACTCATACCCAGCCCAACCCAATTACCCAAATGCCCAACTCTCCTGCCTCTTCCTCACACCTGCAATCCCTCCCCTCCCGCCAGAGTTCCATCCCCTGCATCCGCCTCCTCCTTAGTCCTCCCGCCATTGAGTTCCAGCTACTGCATCCATCATTCCAGTTTGGTCGCCACACCTGCTACTGCTCGCCTGCTCCGTCGCGCCTCTACCGCTGTCTAAATCTTCGGCAATAGAAGAACAAGGTGATTAGGTGAAGACTCGACTACAAGCTTATTCTCATTTTCCTTTTCTAACTTTTTGTTAATTTGATTTGTGTAAATTATAATAATGCTTTTTTTTCTTTTTAACACATGAAATTGGCATCTTACTCT
>CAIGRO010042934.1:0-10146 GCA_903798355.1 Fraxinus baroniana | reverse complement strand
TATTATATAATTTAAGTTTTATCATATTTTTATTAATATTTAATTAAATATAAAATAATTTGTATCTATATATAAAATATCTGATTTTTGAACATTAAAACTTAAAATCTGATTTTTGAACTTTGATTTTGAAAAATAGGGATTCATATAATTTCCACTTACTTACCCGGCAGTTTACTATTAGCAATTACGATTCATTACGCTGCTTTTGCCAATCCATGGTACATGGTCTCCTCCTGCCAATCCATGGTCCATGGCCCCTGTTCTCCTCCTGCTGTCGGCGATGTTGGATGATTCATTACACTGCTTTTGTCCACTAAAGTTATTCCTTTCACACCTTTCTCCGTGTTCATTCATTTGTAAGTCGTAAAATAATTGTTTGTGAAGAAGAGATTGAGAGAATTTGCTCAAGTAAATTTGAGGGTTTTTAGAATTTAATCAATTAAGAAAATTGAAAGAAATTGTTCTGCCCAAAGCCCAATAGACTTTAATGGTTAGGGTATTCAGGGTTTTGGGATGGTGAAGAGTGGTTGACAGTATGAAGATGGAAGCAGTGGCATTTGATGTTGAAGATAGAGGTGGTAGTAGTGGTTTTTGGAGATGGAGGTTGGTGGACCCTTGTGCTCTCTGGTATTTGCCTAGAAACCAAATCAGATGGGTGGTGATCGTGGTGTCCTGGTAAGGATGGAAGTGGAGGCAATGACAATAGTGGGGAAGGGATAGGTGGAGAAGATCCATATACCATTTTCTTTGTGTTGTGTAAATTTCTTTGTTTATTAATTATTTTAATTGAAGATATTAAGAGGTTCTTTTTTCAAAAATTGATCAAATTAAGATCAAACTTTTGACTTTGATCAATTAACGATCATTCGAACAAAGACCGTCCAACTGTTCTTGATACGAACATTTGTTCAAAGATTTAGGAGGTAACTACTATAATTTAAAAATTTATGATCGCATTGTATGTTTTTGAAAAGTCAGAAATGCACGTTACAAATTTTCCTTTAAAAATTGATTCATATTCACGTGGTCAACAGTTGATCCACCTGTGCTAAACTTGTGTGCTGGGTCCATCTCTGCCTGCAGCCTGTGATGGAGAAGATTGTGGTAGTGGCGAATTCGACTTAATCGATGGTTATCAACACTGGCTTCGGAGATGCACAAATTTGGGGAAAGATAACCTGATGAGGATTGGTTGTGGGTGCCGTCGAAGGTGGAGATAAGTCCGTCGGTGTTTGGTTGGCGTTGTGAAGTGAAGGGAGGATATGGTTTCGAGAGGGAAATTTTGGAGAGGTTCTACTTGGTTTCAATTTGGGGATTGGTCGGGAGAAAGGGTGAAGATGGGTTAGTTGCTAGAACAAGGCTACATGTATAGATACAGATGCATACTCACGAGGAGGGGTGGGTAAATTTTTTTACTTTTTTATTGCGCGGGACCTACCCTCAAGTGAGAAGGTGTAAGGCTTCTATAATTTTTTTGGTATGTACAAATGAAAATTTCCTAACAATTTTTTTTTTAACCTTTCCACATTGGCCTTCTAAAAGACCTGTAAGAGCTCACCCTCCACGACAAGTGCTATTGGTTCCGATTTGGTCTAATCCAATTGTTTTATGCACAACTTCACTTCGAACTTTACTTGGTGTACATAATATATGTACATAGAAGAATATGGGCCACATCCCATGTGAGGGTTATGGACACACTGTGTACATATATTATGTACATCAAGAATTTTTCACTTCAAAAATTCTAAAACCTAGGGAAGGAGGGGCCAAGAACGTGAAGTACTGTCAATGGTGGTAGTTAATTTTCTTCTCTTTCCTCTTTTTTCTTTTACTTTTTCGTGTCTTCTCTTATATTTTTTATGTTTTAAGAGATAAATAGAGACTTCCTTGGTCTCGTATCCCCAGCTAACAAAAAAAAAAAAAAAAAAAATTCATTGCTAATGTGATAAGAGAACTTTACTTATAATTCTCGGAGAGAAGTAGGAGATCAATTTCATAAATAAAGGTAAGTCAAAGAAAGTATTTTAAGAAAGAGTGAAGACGTATTCCTCCAATCGAAAACAAAACAATTTCCATCTATTTCCCTAATGTTGTAAAACTCCTAAATAGTAACTTAAAAGTACTCAAAAACTTACGAGCATGTTTAACTATGAGTTAAGTTATTTATTAAAGACAATTTTCAAAATCACCTTAATAAATAATAACTTTTAACCACGATTATGTATGAGCAGATTTTTTATTTCAGGAAAAAAAAAATTGAATAAGTATCTTTCGACAAAATTAGACTTAAAGTTGAGGTAGTGCAAAGAGCTGATTATATTCACGTAACAATTTTTATTTTGTTGCTTTATATATTAAACGTACTTAAAATCTTCCATATTTATTTATTTATTTTTGGATAAGGTAAGTGTATTATATCCAAAGTGTAAAAAATAAAGTACATGATCATAGGGGGATATCCCAGAAAAACTAAGCTATGAATTTATGTCTTCCGAGCACCAACAACAGTAACCTATATCTTCCATATTTGCTCAATATATAACTTAGATCCTTAATTTTTCTTTGAAAATTCTTATCATCAACCTTCTATTAATTAATACTTCATATCCTTGATTATGATTTTTTAAAATATTTATTTGCGTACTTTAAAATATGAAAAAAAAAAAAAAAAGTTTTATCGAACTTTTTTGCATGTACCGTCTTGCGAAAATATGATGGACAATACGTCATTTTACGTCGTCTCAATGAACTTTTTGGATGGAATGGGCTGTAAATAGAAGATTTAAGATAAAAATGTGTTGGGAAAAAAAAAAAAAAAAGTCAAGGACACGTGGATTATAATGAGAAATGATTGATGACCTAAATGTAATTAAAGAATAATATATAAATGCAAAGTGTTGTAGTCGTAGATTGTAATTTTGGACAATAAGAAAGTCCACGAGTCAGAAATCCAACAGCCGGCCCGGACCGGAGTCTTTATTCAACGTTCCTTTTTTTCCTGCAGTTCGTTCGTCCCATCAATTACAGTATTCTAAAACTATATTCTTAGCTATAATAATCCCCAAATCTCTTGCCATATAAGAAAAGAAAAACTAGATCCCTTCGATTAATAGTACGAATATGAAATTACAAAGTCTTTTTATTGGTCTAATATCAGGGTTGTTGCTATGGAATCTGGTCGAATCGATCCAATTCGATCTGGAGTTGGGTCACACCAAATGCATAACGGAAGAGATAAAGAGCAATTCCATGACTGTCGGGAAGTACCACGTTGTTAATCCCAACGAAGGCCACCCTTTACCCGACTCTCATAAAATAACTGTTCGGGTAAATATAATTCTATTCCCTTTCCCCTTTTTTTTTCATTAATCTAATTGTCCGTTTTATTCCGGTTCAATTTGATAAATAGGTTTTTCCTAATTTATAATTTATCTTCTATGAAATAAGGTTTGGCTAAAGTTTGATTTTTTTTTTTTTTTCTCCTTTTCATTTTCTCTTGATTGTAATATATCTTTGAATTCTGGGTTGATTTACTTGACGGGTTTACTAAATGATGGATAAACTTGTTTTTTTGTTTTTCTTATCAATGCTAAAATTCTACTTGTTTCTATTATTTGTTTTATGAATTAAGATGGATTTTGGTTAAAAATTTTCATTTTGTTTTTGTTTTATACATGACGTTAGACCCTTTTTCTATCATTTATTGTCGGTGATATTTCGAGTTTCCTTCATTATCAAGATCGATATGAAGACTTCTCTGGATCTTGCTATGTTTTTTTAAAAATAAAAAATAAAAAATTTATTTGGATGTTTGCTCTCCTGGATAGAATAAAAGGTTCCGTTTAAGTTGTTTTGTACCCTTATAGGTGACATCACCTCATGGGAATAGCTATCACTACTCGGACCATGTTGTCGAGGGGCAGTTTGCGTTTCAAGCGGTTGAAGGAGGTGATTACATGACTTGCTTTTTCTCAGCTGATCACAAGCCTTCTACTACTATGACCATCGACTTTGATTGGAAATCTGGAGTGGCTGCCAGAGATTGGACGAATATTGCCAAGAAAGGTTCAGTTGAAGTAAGGACTAAATCTTCTTTGTTCTCTTTGCATTGCACTTGTGCATTTGTATATCGATTTTGCAAGTTGTATGATTTTTATTTGTCGCTTGCTTTTTGAATTTCGTTGATGGCGTTGTTCTAAGAATTCATACATGTTATCTTCAAAGAAAATTGAGCGTGCACATTTTTATTTGATAGGAATGTTCAAAACTTAAATACTGAATTTATTGTTTCAGAATATGCATTTCATTTGCCTGGGAATGATATTTATTCTATCATTGCATATTAATGGCTCTAGTTACTTCGATTTATAGAAGTTGTTTGGGTTCTAAAAGTATTTACTTGGCCTCTTGATTCGGGAATAGGGAATTGGATTGCAAAATAGGTTATGGAGCTAGATAAGGTGCTTCTTTACAATGTTAATGACTGTCCTTAATGCACACACATGATCTCTGTTGGGCTCATTGACCTCATCTAGAGTTGTTTACTTGTGTGCTTACTATGTACTTGTTAATTTTCTATATTTTTAAGCTCTTAAATACCCTAGCCATTTCTTTGGTTTGTGACACTTTTTGAAGTTTTGGTTTCTCTGTACTTCTAGGACTAAATTTGGCGTGTGGTTCAGAAAATTCTTTTTTGGAATTTGACATGAAATTGTTGTGCAATTCTACTTTCTGATAAATAATTGTTATCAACAAATTAATCATTATGAGCCTGAACAATTTATAGCTTTATCGTAGATCTGCTTTTGCTTTGTCTAGAAACATCTACATCAAGGATTCCTCTGACTACGAATATTAAATCTTTTAAAAATCATTTTAGTATCTTTATAACTAATTGTTCAAGCTAACTCTCCGCTCACATTAGTTTTGGGAAGATAGTACCAGTTTATAAGGACTTCGGTACCTCTTAGTTGTGAGCATGGTTGTAAGCTAGGATTCAGGTAATTATTACTTGTCAATATGGATTTAAGCATTTGTCTTAATTGGTTAGTACCCTCACTATGTTGGCTGGAAGGGTTTGATCAGGTTGTCTCTTTGACCAGCACACTTTCTGGAGTGTGTTGTAGACTATATATAGGTAATCACTCATTGAGAGGGGGAAATTGAGACGCCTTATCTCACAACAGTAATGGGAGTATGGCATGACCAGTTTATAAGGACTTGGGTAGGTCCCACTTGAGAAAATGGGTTTATGGCTTTATGCAATTTGGGTCGATTAGTTAATGCTTAACAATGTTGGCAAGGTTAGTGGTTTGAGACTGGGCCTTAGATTTGAACTGTCGTGTTCTTCTTCACCGCTTCCTTGTCCTTGTATATCTTTCCTTGTCGATTGAGGCTTTTGAGAATGATGAACCAAACTCCCTTTTCTGTTCATTTAATCTTTGTTTTCTCATGTCACCAGTTAATGGAATTAGAACTGAAGAAAATGTTCGATGTTGTTCAATCCATTCATGATGAGATGTTTTATCTACGTGAAAGGTGAGCAAAAACTTGAGTTTTTTTGTAAAAATATAACTTTTGTGACTTCCAATTTCTCACATACGACTGATGTTTGTTCCAGGGAAGAAGAAATGCAGGAACTTAACAAATCTACCAACTCCAAAATGGCTTGGTTGAGTGTTCTGTCAATATTTGTATGCTTAACTGTGGCAGGATTGCAGCTATGGCACTTGAAGTCTTTCTTTGAAAAGAAGAAACTCATCTAATATTGTTCTGAGTTATCTCTTTGTTTTTCTTCTGGCTGTTGTATGTTCAATTTTGCATTCAGCAACATTGTTGAAGGAGAAAAGCTACGTTCTTTATTCGATGTTACTGCCTAATTAGAATTCCATCGGGATAGGTGGGTTGTGCCGGGTTTGGCTCTCCATATGGCACGTGTAGACTGTGACCATTTTTTTTTTTTAATTCAGTTGCTAGATTCTCTGTAACTCTATTTTTGAAATATTTATAAGCACTTTTAATTTTTTGTTCTTGTAAACAGACGCACACACTCTAAAATGCTCGTAAGCAATTTTAAAACGGAGTATGAAGGTTGGTTCTAGAGAGCTGTACAGATTTGAGATGCGGTAAGAAACAAAATTTAGAGCAACGAAGAAAGGCAGACACCGGTCATATTTGGGCTAAAAATCTTGGGTAAATCCCCCCTAGACAGGAATGAAACAAAATTCAGAGCGACTTTGTTACTCAAATGTTAATTAGGGTGTGTTTGAACCACATCATTTTGGAATAATGTATTCTGAAATAATAGATTGGTGGAGAGTGTGTGGTTGAAAAAGAAGGAAAAGTTATTGATGTAATGGAAAATATTATTTTATTGAAGAATGTGTTGTTAAAAATAAGTAGAAAAATGAGAATAAAAATTTTAACGTATACCAAATAAGGGCTTAAATTCAATTCCTTCAAACTCTTAATATTGTTATAAATGACTAATTTTAAACTTGCATATTGAAGTTTGAACAATCTAAGATTCGATTCAAGAGGACTTGTTTCCATTTTCCATTTGCGAGAAGGGATTTTGGCTTTTTCTTTAATGTTGATAGAAAATGAGTCGTCATGTACTAATTTGATATATGCTAGTTGGCATGTACTAATCTGATATATGATAGGTTTTAAGGAGTAAATTTAATTAATCATCATTCAACTTCAAAATCGTTACTTCTTACTCACTTATCTTTAACAGGTTACCAAATAATCACTCATATTTTCATATGGTTACCCATCCACCACTCTTTTAACACCCATCTCTCCAAACAAACGGAAAATCACACGTGGATAACGGAATTCCTATGTGGCAAAAATCAGGAGAAATTAGATCCAAGACACCAAAAAGCAACAAACAAACACCCCTTTATATTATTAACCCAAATCATATCTGAAAGGAGAAATGATATTCATCCCCAGTGTTTAAATGATAGATGAAATTAAAAGACTTATTTAATTTCACCTATAATTTAATGCCACATTATCTCCACTTAAACTGGGGATGCATCCCCAGTGGGGATGAATAGCATTGCTCATCTGAAAGGGGCCGATCACTGCTTCGACATTGGCAACACCTCGATATGCTCGCAGCAACTGCCATTTCTGAGTACTAGTTGCAATGTATGGCTGCAGATTCAGTGTTATTTGAGGAGGGATTGCTTTGATTTTATTGATATTGATTCGTTTGGTGGTGATTCGAGTTTCCTGTGGCGTGCTCTGGGTGTTGTGAAATTGGATGAGATTTTTAAATCTTAAAATGAAAACCCCCCAAATCAAAACCCCCATCCTTGAAACCTGACGAAATGTTCATCTTCCGGAGTAGCGGTGCACGAGCAATTTATAGGGATTGTTATCTATTAACTACAAATTTCAATGGCAAGAGAAGGCGTAGGAGAAGCAGAACCAAAAGCCTGTACAGGATGGGTCTTGGCTTTGATCGATGAATGAAGCAGAACCAGAAGCCTGCATCAGATTGCTGTGAATGATTGAATCATCTTATAACTTAGTTTGTTTCTTGCTGGGGGCTGATAGTTGGGCAAAATTCAGGTGCATTCAGTTGATGCACCAAAATCAGGTCCTAAAATTAGGTGTATCAGGTCCTAAAATCAGCCACAAGCATGATGCACTTGAAGCAGGGAGAATTATCCAGACAAGAGAAGAAATCCCAAGCCTATTGCGTTGATTTGAGGGAGAATTTTGAAAAATTGGCCCTAAATACTTCTTAATTTTCGCATCCAGTAAAGAAATGTCGTAAAATCAGCCTTGCGTGGTTTTAAGAGAATATATGTTGTGCGTTTAATTCCAGGCCGTCTAGGAAGTGTGCCACGTAGAATTTTTATTATCCATGTGTAATTTTTCGTCTACGTGGAGAGACGATTGTCAAAAGAGTGGTGGATAGGTAACCATATGAAAAGATGAGTGATTATTTGATAATCCGTTAAAGATGAGTGAGTAAGTAGTAACAATTTTGAAGTTTAATGATGATTAATTAAATTTACTCGGTTTTAAGTCATGTCGACCAAACTGTTTAAAGTTTATTTTCGAATTTCCAGTACAAAATCTTACTTTTTCTTGACAGCAAGTCTTTACTTATGTCCAAGAAATGTTTACTATTTTTAGGCTTAGCCTCACATACTGTCAATCGAGAAGCTAAGGCTCGGCCTCGTGAAAATAGCAAGCACGACAGAACAATTATGACACCAGAGAAGTCCAAGGCAAGTTCCACCGTACACAGTAAATAATTTACATTTCAATTTAGCAAGAAGAGTATTTACTGCCACAAGATATTGCATGACCACATCAACTTGTGAAAAGTCACCTGTATGTCAATCAAACCAAGCTTTCACTTCAAATCCTCTTGGTCTTCAAGGGAATGCTTGCGCGCCCGCAAGTTAAGCTTAAGGCTTTCAGGTAGAGGTGGTGTTCTTCCTCGACGGAACAGAACTGCAAGTGCCCTATTCTTTCGGCAGAGATCAAAAACCTGTGGCATAAGTTACTTTTTTCTTACTATGAAGTGAAAAGGTCACTTATTTGAAGTAAATCTTACCTCACTGTTATTTCCAATTTTTGATTAATAAAAGAAATTTCAAAACTTACGAGTAACTTTTATGCTTAGCCATGCATGCTCAATTCTTACCGATGAGGCTTCTATCTCCGCAACACCTTCACAATCTTGACCTCCTCCTTGCAGCAAATCACAGTATCTTGCAGCTTCATTTTCATCTTCAAATACCTTCACCAAATAGAATTTTTCAGAGGCCAAAATACCATTCTCTACAATTTAGATACAACAAAAGAATACTTGAAACCAGTTGGACCATTTGTCGAAGACAGATCACACAGACGAACCATGTAAGAATCAGTTGCCAGATATCCGAACGACAAGCAGATTCTGGCCTAGCAAAACACTAAAGAAGTCTGTAGATATAAAAAAATAAATAAATAACAAATAATGAGTCGGTCAATTCAAACAACTAGCCCAATTAAGTTTACTAAATTAAAACCTACTAAAGCCCATCATACTCTTTCAAAATACACATTTATTCAATTATAATCAATTTAATTGAATTAATTGAGTGGTTACCAAAATTGGTCACAAATTTACCATATAAATAGGACCAAAGGTTCCTAAAAAAAAAAAAAAAAAGAGGGAAAAGTGTTGAAGAAAATCACGAAGTGCGGAATGAATCCTCTCAACTACAAGACGGCGAACACGAAGAAGATCAAAATTTTCTTCAAATCAAACAAACCAGAGAAAATCAAAGTTTTCTTCGAATTAAATCAAGATCAAGTCCAAGTTTCGAAGTACAAACCCAAGCTCCGAAATTCAAGTGTGAACAAGTCAAGTTCTCGGTAAATCAAATTCTCAACAAATCTTGAAGCCCAAGATTCAAGCCATGTGACTCCTCGTCTTCAAACACTCACATCATTAATCAAAGGATTTTACAATTTTGCAATTACAAGAAGATTCATATCCATTTGTATTTCTCAAAAATAAAATTTGTAACGATTTCTGTATCCGACGTACAAATTTCTTAACACACCCAGTGGGACAAGATTTACGGGATGTTTTCGAAAGATTTCGACGACATCAATTAAAAATGAATTCGCTGAAGTGTGCATTTGGTCTGGGAAATTTCTTGGCTTCATTGTTCGACATATGGGCATTGAAATAGATCGATAAAAAATTGACGCCATAATCAACATGCCGAACCAAGAAATATGCATGAGTTGAAAAATCTTCAAGAAAAACTAGCATACATTCAAAGATTTATTTCTAACATTGCCAGACATTGCCATACATTCAACAAATTGGTAAAGAAAGATGTACCATTTGAATGGAATGATACTTATCGAAGTGCTTTCCAAAGCATTAAACAATATTTGTCTCATCCACCAGTACTCATAGCTCCGATCCCAGGGAAATCACTAACTCTTTATGTTGCAACCCAAAAATATTTTCTAGGAACACTTCTTGTTCAAGCCAACGATTAAGGAAATGAGAATGTGCTCTATTACTTAGGCGTCGAAATGAAATATTCGCATATTGAAAAAATGTCTTGCGTTAATCTTCACGGCTAAAAAATTAAGACATTATAT
>CAIGRO010042924.1:0-17405 GCA_903798355.1 Fraxinus baroniana | reverse complement strand
TTCACTGCTTCAAATTATTGATTTTACTTTCACCTTTCAATGTTGCATCTTACTACACATTTAAGAGAACAATTCATCACTTTTTTAGCCTTTAAATATTTTTCCATCTCCATGTGGATACGACACCCCAAACATGCACTACAACTATCGCGTTATACTTTGGGCGTAATCATGACAATACCCTGCTATTATAATGATTCTAGTAAATGCCTTGACTTTTTAATGATTACTATGATTCTTCTGTGGTTCGTGTATATTGGGGTTTATTATATGATGTTTGAGCAGAAAAATTGTTGGCTCCTTTTCAAGGTCAAGCCCTTAAGGAGCTACTTTCTTTAATGGCCCCTTTTTTTGAATTAGTTGAAGGGGTTCACAGTGTTGAGGGGCTATGAGCTCCTCTATTCCCAAATTTTATGCAAGCAGTTTACAAATCATTTCGAGTGAGTTGATGTTGTTTTTCATTTCGCCTCTCTCACAAATCTCTCTCCTCACAATCTCTAAATTGTACATCAAATACAAAAATATCACTAAGATATTACAAAGATCAAAATAGAAAACCACAAGAAGATGAAAATATCTAAAACACCGAGAGAGAGAGAGAGAGAGAGAGAGAGAAGACGAAGAATACCCAAGAATACACAACTACAGTACAATGAAGAGTCGAGAAGGAGATTATAAAAAACCACCCTCAAAGTATCTCATCCAATGGTCATGAGTATGTCAAGTGTAAAGTCAAGATCAACCAAACCAATTAAAGCATAAAATACGTTTCCAATAAAATATGTTTCCAAAAGCGTGTTCCATCAAAGTAAGGATAACCCAATGGCCCAACACAGGAAAGCCCAATTGTAAATAAAGAGGCCTAATACTAAATAGAGATGCAGCCCACAACAATCTCCACCTCGCCGATCTATTCTTGGTATTCTTTTGTGGATTCAAAACATAACTCAACTTGCTTCATTTGCTCTAAAGTACCTATAAAAAGAAAAGCAATCAGTTTGCATTTAAAAAATAAAAGTAGATTTAGAATCTTAATGAATCCATTACCTTGAAGATATGCTTAAATTTTTTAAACAGCTTCTGAATTTGTTTAGAGGTAACACCTTGGTACCAATGTCAGAAGGATTAAACTCAGTTGGAATTTTAGCCAGATTAATCAAGCCCTTTTCAACCATATTTCTAACAAATTGAAATTTAATGTCAACATGTTTAGTCGTATCATGATATACAGGATTTCTACTTAAGGATAGCACTTTGATTATCTGTGCATATTCTAACTACTTGTTCATGAAACCAATTTCATTCAAAAGACCCCTTAACCACAATCCATCTTTAACAGCATCACAAGATGCAATGTATTCAGCTTCTATAGAGGATAATGCCACAAGTTTTTGCAATTGAGAATTCCATCTAACACAGCCATCACAAAGAGTAAAAACATAAGAGAATGTTGATCTTCTTTTATCTAAATCACTTGCAAAGGCAGAATCAGTGTATTCTTTCAGGATAACACCTTCATTACATTTCTGAAACCTTAAACCTAATTCAGTTGAACCCTTTAGTTATCTTATCATCCATTATATAGCTAACCAATGTGCTTCACCTGAATTAGCCATAAATCTACTAAGTATACTTATACCATAAGCTAAGTCAGGTCTGGGACAAATCATAAGGTGCATAATTGAGTGAACAAAATTTGCATATGGTATTTTACTCACCCTATCATAATCTTCATCAGTTTTAGGAGACTGTTCACTAGAAAGTTTGAAATGATTTGCAATAGGCAAAGTTACAGATTTACATTCAGCCATAGAATTTTTTTTAAGTATTTTATTTATATAAGAGTTTTGATTAACATACAAAACACAATTTTTTCTCTCTCTTTTGATCTCCATGCCTAAAATTCTTTTAGCTTGTCCTAAATCTTTCATTTCAAATTTAGCTTTAAATTTTTCTTTAACGGAATCAATTTCAGATCTATTATGGCAAGCAAGAAGCATATCATCAACATATAATAATGGGTAAACACATTCAGGTCTTCCCTACTCTTTGAAGAAGAAACATGAATCAAAATTACTCTTAAGAAAATCTAGATTCTGAATATAGGAGTAGAATTTCTTATACCATTGTGTTGGTGCTTGTTTCAGGCCATAAAGTAATTTCTTTAGCTAATAGACCCGATCTGATTTTGAGTTAAGTTCAAAACCTTTTGGTTAATACATATAAATGGTTTCTTCAAGATCACCATTTAGAAAGGCATGAACCTGGTCTAATTCCCAGTTGAAATGAGCTGTCAAAGCAAACAGAATTTGATAGAGGTGTACTTTGCAACATGTGAGAAATTTCATTATAGTCAGTACCCTCTCTTTCTATAAAACCTTTTGCCACAAGTCTGGCTTTATATCTTTTACCAAATGAATTTGGTTCACCCTATTTAATTTTATAAACCTATTTACAATCAACAATCTTTTGGTGTTTGAGTTTATCAACAACAATCCATGTCTTATTCTTAATTAAAGAATGCATTTCTTCTTACATGGCTTCTAGCCAAAGTTTGGATTCTTTACTGTTAATAGCTTCCTCAAAGGTTGTAGGTTCAGAATTAACAGATTCAAGTTTAGAGTAGTAGGCCACAAATTCATCAGTATTGATTCCAGTAGAGTGAAACCTATTCCTTCTATCCCTATCTCTGGTCAACTGATAATTTTCAAGAGTAGTATCCTGAAATTGATCTTCAATATCAGACTCATTTGGAGGTTGATCTATCACAGATTGGGTAGTCTTAACCTCAATCAAATTATCAAGTTCAGTGAGATCATATTCTTTATTTTCCAGCACAGTTTGTTTAACGGGAGTAGTAAGATCAATGTTTTGATTTAAGGAGTTTTTACAGGGAAACTGACTTTCATCGAAGACCCTATTTATACTAATAATAACTCTAAACCCATCATTTCCTTTTACCCGAAGTCTATAACCCTTAGTTTCTTCTCCATAACCCAGAAAAATACATTTTTGAGATCTGGGTTGTTTGCCTACATCTTGACGAGAATATGTAGCACAACCAAACACCCTATGTTTAAAAATGTTTGGAGACTTTCCAGACCATAAGTGATCAGGGATTTGAAAATCAATAGCACTTGAGGAAATTCTGTTGATCAGATATGTGGCAGTTTTTAGGGCTTTTCTCCCTAAAAAAATTTGGAAGGCTAGAACTCAATAACATGAATCTCCATTTCTCCAATAAGATTCATTCTTTCAACAATACCATTTTGCTAAAGAGTGTAAGTTATTGTTCTATACTTTAGAATTCCATATACACAAAAATTCAAATTCAAAGTTACAGAATTCCATACCATTATCTATCTTAAGTACTTTGATCTTCTTATTTGTTTGATTTTCAATATCAGTTTCCATTGTTTGAAATTTTGAAAGGTATCATATTTGTTCTTCAAAAGAAAAGTCCAAATTTTTCTTGAGAAATCATCTACTATTAATAAGTAGAATCCGAATCCACTTAAAGTATTCACTAATGCAGGACCCCACAGGTCTGCATGTAAATACTCAAGTATTGAAGTGGATTTATGAATTCCAGCTGTGAAAGACAATTTTGTTTGTTTTCCAATATCATAATCTTGATAAAATGTTAACTTTTCAATATTATCTTTTCCAAAACATTTCATTTTATTTAGAATCAGCAATCTCTTGTCACTAATATGGCCAAGTCTCCTATGCCAAATTAGGGCTTTATCATCATGAGATTTCATAGCTACAGAACTGTTTTCAACTAATAGTTCAGCTTGCAGTGTGAAAATCTCATTGGATCTAGGAGAAGAAATTATTTCTTTTGAGTTAAGACTTATTTTGGTAAGCCTTTTATGAATTTTGATTTCATATTTATCATTCAGTTGTCCCAAGAAATCAAGTTTCTTTGAAGATCAGGGACATATCTGGTATGAAACAAATCAATGGTATGATTATTTTCTAATAAGAGCTTAAGGTTTGCAATACATTTTATCTGACAGGTCATATTATTATCCATTTGAACTTGACCACCACTTAGATCAGAAAAATTAGTGAATCATTTACTAAAGGGGACACATATGGAAGAAGCAACCAGAATCAAGAACCCAATCATTTAGATTTCTTTTAGTTGTAGTAACAAGGACAACTCTCTGTATTTCAGATTCATTATTGGAGACAATATTTACGGACCCATCTGAAGTAAATTTTCATTCATATCAGATATTTTCTTAAAGCAATCTTTTATGAGATGTCCTATTTTACCATAATAATAATATTTTCTGGCTTGCAGCTTCAGTTTTAGTTGATTCATATTCTGATTCTTGAACTTTGGAAATTGAGGGTTTCCTTTCTTTTGAGAAATAAAATTACATTGATTCTCCTTTTTGTTCTGATTCACATTTTCCCTAACATTCAAACCTTCTCCAAATTTAAAGTCCTTGAATTCAATTTTTAGTTCAAGTTCTCTATTTCTTAAAGATGATATAACAATATCAACAGTAAGATTAGTTTTCCCATACTATAAGGCATTTCTTAGTTCTCTGTATTTATCACCCTAGTGCATTCAATAGAGCAACAACTTGTTGATCTTTAGATAGTTTTGCATCACAGTCAGTTAATTCTTGAACCTGTATTGTGAATTTGTCAATGTTTTCTTCTAAACTGGAAGATGGATTAAATCTAAAATTGTAGAATTTTCTAAGGAGATAGCACTTTTGGGCATGGTTTTAGTTAGATAGAGAGATTCTAATTTGGTCCAAAGACTCTGTATATTAGAAGTTTCTCCATCATTTCTAATAACAGTATCAAATAGATGAAGAAATATTGAACTCCAAGCAATCTCATTTAACTCCTGCCTCATATAAACACTAAATTTAGTACCCTAAGCCCTATCAATGGAAGCAGCACACCTCTATTGTAATAACAGAGCCCTCATTTTCTGACACCACAGACTAAAGTCTCTAGTCTATCTCTAAATTTCTACTTCAAATTTATGCGCAGTAGTCATAATAGCAAATAGATTCATGGACTCAAGTTTATATACCAAACATAGTATAACAAATATAGACAGTGTGAAAAGAAAGATAAAATTCAAGTATTACAGAAAGTTATATCAAAGTACGCAACTGATCAACAAGTGAAGTATTATCAAGTTAAATAGTCAATTTGACGGGTTTAATGAGTGGTAATCCTTAATTCCCCTACTCCCTCAAATTTCCACATCCTCGGATGAGATCTTGGATAAATGAAAGCAAAGGATGATCACTAACCTTAATAACCAGATCACGTATAGCCAAAGAATAGTTTAATAGTTGACTGAAAAATAAAATAGGTATGGAAAATTCTACCAGAGCTGAAACCTCAATGTTTTAGAAAAAGAAGTATTGTAAGGGAATACCAGAACTGGTTCGGTTGTTTTATAATATTGCACATAGTACCAACGAGTCACAGCAACTCAATGTGACCAGTAGCGAGTCGATAAAACCAGTAGAAATAGGGATGAGTCAGGTCAACTCACTGTCACTCAAAATGAGTTCTCAAAAGATCACAACTCAGTTGTAAGTCAAGAAATCAGAGCACCAATAACTCAGTAAGAATACAAGATTTTACAAATCAGTGACAAACTAGTTTGTTTTCCATAAAAAACACAATTGATTTAAAAACTTGATAGTCAGTCACTAAGTATATCAAGAAATTTTAGAAAAGAGTCCAATCAAGAATTGGTTCGAAAGAAAAAACTCAACCAAAAAACTTATGAAAACATAGTTTGTTTTCAAGAAAAAGCCAAAAAGTGTTTAAAACGTTCAATTCTATTATTTTAATTTTAACCCTAACCACTTTTCAAAAGAGTGCTCTGATACCACTTATTGGTCTTAGAATCAAGATTTGTATACCAAAAATGTTGCAGTAAGTTAAAATCGTAGAATAATGAAAAAACACAAGACTTTTTGCCCTTTAGGGCTCGGATGTTCAGCCAAAGGTCTACTCACCCGTTGACTATCTACAAAATAGATTATGCTCGAATCCACTAATAATCATAAAGAACAGTACTAAAAATGTATAAATAAATTATAGACTTCTTTACTTATGTTTTCTTTCGCCTCTCACACAAATCTCTCTCCTCATGCCTCAATGCAAAGACATCAAGATTTTTACACAAAAAATCCTTAAGTCTCTTTTTGGACTCCGATGGTAGGCATTTTCCCACCTAGAATGCCGTAGTTGGGGTCTTGAGGATCCACCGGGAAGCTTTCTACTTCCTTCACCGGTGCTGCTCAGGATTCAAGCTTAATAACACCAAGGTCTAATTCGTCAGCATGACCAGCTGCTCAAGGGCATTCATCATCTAGGCATCTTCTTAACTAGAATTTTGGTCTCCTGAGGCATCAACCATATCAACATCCATTAGAACCACGTTGACATTCCTGGTTGAATTTTTCTTATCAAGTTCATGTAGTATACCCGTGTTCTTTTCGGTCATCCGTAACTGTGGTAATCCCATGTTCAGTAAGGAATTTCATGCATAGGTGATAAATGAAGGTGATCCTATAGGTCCTTTAAGGCAAGTCTACCTAGCACCCCATGGTAGGCTGACTTGTTATCCACTACTAAGAATTCCATGAAGTTTAAAGCTATTGGGATGGCTCTCCCATTTCTACCGCAAGGGTTATTTTCCCTTTGAGATGATGCTATCACCAGTGAAGCCGTACAAGGGGTTGTTATGGGGGTTAACTCGTGATCAACGATCATCTTGTCAAAAGTGATCTAAAAAGGGATGTTGACGGAGCTACACTATCAACCAACATCAGCTTTAACCTATTATGAGCCACAATGGTCCTAACCACGAGAAAGACGCAATGCGGAAAGTGTACACCCTTGACATCTTCTTGAGTAAAGGCAATTGGTGGTACTTGCCTTTGGGAACTACTATCCATTATGTAGCTAGTCATTGGAGGGTCCTTATCTTTTCTAGCATAGTTCTTTTATGAGTTCTTTGTATTGTCTCCAATGTAGGGTCATCCAAAAATCGAATTGATTTCATGGATAGAAGCGTCTCCCATATTAGTCGTGGGTTTCCTACGTTGTCGTTGTGCCTCCCTAGGCCTTTCTTTATAGAATTCTCTCTACCATGGGAATGACTCTCGATTGGAGGATCTAGCCACTTTACACCTAGGCCATTGATCCTTCTTAGGCGCCGCATATCCCTAGTAGGGTGATTGTTTCTTTGGTGGTTTTGTGTGTTCACCTGCTTAGGGTGTTGGGTTATGTTTATACACTATTTTGTGTCATGATGGTATGAATGATGATAAGTATAATATCGATGATTGTTAGACCTATTCCTAGTTTTGAACCGCGCCTTTGACCTCTCCTTCTTTAGGGAGCCCATTTCCAAGATCTAGTTTGCCTCATGTTGATTTCAAGGTCATTTTCTCGTAAGCCAGCGCGGGCACCATGTTCAATGTGGTTGTAGTAAGTGGTTGCTCGGAATAGGGAACAACTTCATTACCAGTCTGGTTCCATTGGTAATCCGTTAGGTGAGAGGTGGGTACTCTTCCATGCTATCTCTGCGGAGGTAGAAGAACCCTACTGACTCTATTTCGACGATCAATCAACTCTTCGTTGATGATCTCTCATCTGATCATTTCCAACAAGGCGCATAGTTTGTAGGGTCCTGATTCTACACATCCCTCCAGAAGATGGTGTTCATGTTTAGCCCACCTTGTAGTGTAGATAACACCTCCTGATCGGTGATTTGCATGCAATATGTCATCTCTTCAGCATCTCTCCAGACCGTTGCCTCATGTCTTGGGGACGTTGGATATAAGCCTCTCCTTCCTTACTCATAACAAATCATTTCAGGAATGTACATTTGAACTCTAGCCAACTCCTAATACTCCCTAGGGGTATCCTAATGTACCAAATTTTAGTATAAATAGAAGGCTCTACATTTAACAGTGGGTGCGCCTCTCAGACTTGTGTGTTTGTAACTGTTCAAATGCTTAGTCGGGTCGCCTCTTCAGTCATACTTTGGTATCTGGGTAGCACATAGTGACTCAGGAGAGGAGCATTTCTTTGTTCTTCTGAAAAGGAAAGTTTTCATCATAGTCATCGAGTTCACAAGATCTTTGGGGTTCATTCGAGTCTTCCTCTTCATCAGCCTGATATTTGGACGGAAGATGAGATGGTCCTGCCTGATCCCTTACTATCTCCCCCCTCCTGTTGTGCCTATTTCTAGGTGGGATAGAACCTAGGGCTTGTCCTTACCTTTTCTCCGATAGCTGGGTCAAGGTGGTGGTTGCGGCCTATTCCTAGGTGTTAGAGGTTGGTGGGATTGCATGTGCCTAGGTGTGGAAAGTGGCTAGAATAGCCTGTGCCTAGTTCTCGCAGGGTTAATTCTGTTAAACACATTAATAGACCTTTACGGCATGTGTTTTGGCACGGATTCGAGGATAATATTATCCTCCATGTCAACATGGGCTTTGTTGAGTCGGCCAAAAGCATAGTTTGAGAAAATATCAATCCCAACTTTCCTTTCAAGGGGATAACTTCTCTAGCCTGCCTGGGATATAAGGCCTTCTGACTTTGAACTTTATCCTCACACGAATAGTATCCTTGTGATGCAAATTAAAAGGGGGATATGAAGTCCTCCTTAGCTTTGCATCTGCATAAGGAGTTCTTGCATGACCATGTTTTGGTGGGTGATATTCCTCATCTTGGCAGCCACAGTTGCTATCTCCCTAGTGAGTTGAAAAGCTACACTCATCCCACCACCACACCTATGGTGGTAGTGAGGTCGGTGCTAACCAATTGGAGCCGCTATTCATGGAGCCTCATCATCATGGTTTCTCTTACTCGTTCGGGAGAGACATTACGATTTGAACTCATTTTTCCTTAGCTAAACTGTCAATTTTTTTCAACTTTTGGCGCTTCCTCTTTTTCTTTTTCAAGAACAAACCATTTTTCAAGGAGGATGCACAACTATCCTCCGATAAACATTTTCCACTGGAATGTTCGTGGTTATAGTAACGTTTCCCACAGATGGCCCCAATTTTTTGACCTCGACTCTTACACTGTAGATGTGGACAATAGAAACTAGGCCCACTCACATTATCTCAAGATAATTTCAACATGTGTGGAATGATTGTCAATCGATAATAAAACAAGGTTTGCACGTGGGAGAAGCTTTATAACATGAGATAAAAATGTTCATGCTTCGACAATATATATGAGATAAATCACACGATAATGAATGACCAACTAAGAGCCAAACTCAAAATCAAGATCACTTCTCAAACACTAAAAACCAAAGATTAATCTAAAATGAAGAGGGGCTTGTAGTCAATATTTTTGCATTACCTCCAAATGACGGATATTTATAGTGTTTCATGTAAAATAGTAACCACTGGATGGGGCGACATGTGACTTCATCTCCTTTATCGAAGTATCACATCCTAGGTATTAATTTTGACTCCACTAGCAGCGCATTAGATGTCCCAAAAAGTAGGCACCACCCCATAACCTATGCTGACAAGATTGACCTTTTTATTCATTACAAAAGTCCAATCAATCATTCTAAAAGGATTTCATAAATTCAAGATCATCAAACGTGGATCGTCACTAGCCTTAGTTTAGCCTTGAATTCTACTTCATTAAACTTCGCCACTACGGCAAAGAAGTTTCATTTGGACCTCGAATTTGTCTTTAGCAAAGGGGCTTCGAAAGAGGTTAGCCTCGTAATTTGCTTCAGTAAGAGTGGGCTTCGATGGGTCGAATTTGTTTGGACTCCGGTGGAACCTACTCCACGTGGGATACCACATGGCTTCGACAGAAGGTACTTCGGTAGTTCAGCTGAGCCACGTGGGAGCCTAGGTGGCGAAGAATAACAGTTCCTAAGAATCCATTAATTAAAATTTGAATAAAATCTCAATTAAGGACACCTAAATTTATTAAACTTAATTAAAATCTCACTTGAGCACATCCTTAGTATTTAATGATTGTTTAAAGTAAAGGAAATGTTTAATGGGGTATTAATGATTACAAGTGAGATTATTGAAGGAAAATGCTATTTATCAAGACAGAGATAATTATCAATTTACCTAGCAATGGACTACATGCTACCTTCTTAGTATAAAAAGGGTAATGGGGTTTATTGTCACCTAAACCATTGCTGATAAATAGCATTATTTTTATCTCTAGAATTTATTTTGAAACAAGAGGAATCATATCAATTACGATGGAAAGCAAGGGAATTATGTATGTTCGAGCATTTCTCCTCATTGGGCTAATTTGCATGGCTTTTCTCCAGACGTCCGTGAAATGTGAATTGGTGTATCAAGGGCCATGCTCTCACTTCCCAGATTGCAATGAAACTTGTATCGAAAAAGGATTTAAGAAAGGAGGAAAATGTGTTGAAACTATACGTAAAGAACCTGGTAAACCGTCACCTCTGGCTTGTGTATGCGAAAGTCCTTGATTCAGATCGACGCTAGGCAATAAACCTGTATGCCCTCTGTCTTGAATAATTTTCGAGTCATGTGAAAATAAATATAAATCTGGAGTTTATTTTATCTTCTTCCATGCATTTGAAAGTTATTTTTTTTTAACTACCTTGACTAGCAAAGGGCAAGGGTGGATGGAGATATTTTGAGTTATGGGGCATAATAAATCTTGTAAAAACGTTGTGGGGAATTTTACATAGAAAAATTTACATCCAAAATTAATCATACCCCATGTAATTTTACATTCGAAAATTTATGTGGAGTATTACATTTTCGGATGTAAAATTTCAAAAATTTTCATGTCATATACATGTAAAATTTTCTAATTAAATGATGTAAATTATATTGAGAAATTTGTATCGCGGAAATAATAATAACCGAAAATTTTTAAAGAAAAAATGAGTTGGATCCTTTTTTTAAGACCCACATTTGATTGATCGAAAAATCAATTGATTTTGTACCCTTCTTTCAATGAGAAAATGGGTCAAATTCTACAGGATCAAACCTAATTGATCCTATGGGACTTAAGGAATGATATAAAAAAAGAAAGGGAAAAATATGTATCTTTAACTATTTTCGATATCTGTTTGGATCATTCGATACTCCTATGATATAGTTCTCGAAACGAACTCCGAGATGACATATGCGTTTTGTGGATTCGGCTACAGTATGATTGTCGAACAATTTTTAAAATTAGCATGTTATTGAAATTCTCGAAATACTAGTTTATAACGGTCTACTTTGACAAGCCGTAACATTTGCTACGACCATTAACAACGTAGAAAACTAAGTGATGAGCATTTCAAAATGATATTAAGAATGCAATATTTCGACATTGTTTGACATTTCATAATAACTTTGAAAATCACGTGACCCCCATGCACACCCTTATGTCAGACCTTGGCAAAGGTAGAACCCGACTAAGGCCCATTGTGGGTAAGAACCAGCTATATAAAGAAGGGTTCTATTTTTGTAGGACCATATGGGCCATGTATGTCACGGGGGAGTCCCATTGTAATGTACAGAGCCACATGACTTTATTCATGAGGAAAAATTCTTAACTCAAGTATTAACCATGGGCCACTTCAACTTTCAACTTTTAAGTTTCAAAATTCAAGTGATAAATAAATAATTAAAAATATTTTATTAATTACATATATTAATGTCACAATTAATAGTCACGAGTACGTATTTATATGTTACAACTTATTTATTGATCACATTATTAAATTAATTGGTCTCGGATTGTCCCACCATTACAAATTAAAAAATTCATAAGTCACAAATTAAAAAATGTATAGGTTCAATTTATTTGTCTGCTTAAAATTATAAAATTAATTGATCACAAATTATATCCCAGTCACATTATCAAATTGTTAGGTTTCAATTAAATAGTTCGTCGCAAATTAACCAAATACTTGGTCACAAAAAACTCAACACCAGTAATTTGGTGACAAATCAACCAACCCATCTTGCACCACCGGATCCAAACAACATTACCGTTGCACCACAAAAACCATATAAAAATAAAATAAAAATACTACAATGGCATCATCATTGCTACAGCGGCCGGATCAGAAAACCATCAACAAATCACACCACCACCACCACCACCAATGCTAGCACCACTGCCAATGCTAAAACCACCAATGCCAACGCCAACGCCAATGCCAACACCACGACCAAGACCGCCAACACCACCACCACCACCACCACCACCATCTAACCATCATCATCACTACCAACATCACCATTGCTACATTTCACTACCTGTACCACCGCCACCACCACCCAGCAATTGCCCAGAACTCTGGATTGGATGAGAATGAAACCACCCCAAAAATCATCTTAAAACCAAGGCTACCATCTTTCACGGCAACAATCAACACAAAACATAGATCGCTCGACGTCGCCTATCCACATATCACATTATCATTGCGTATCGCTGAACTACTGCATCATCACTAAAGTCTCTCGTCGCTGTATAGTAGCATCATCCTTGAAGTCGCCGCTACGCGGTAATGTCAAGAGTGGGTCTCTCTGAAATTAGGGAATCTTGGTTTAGGGTTTCGAATGAAATTGGATTGGGTGGGGGTGTGGTGAGTAAATTTTATAATGCCTATTTTTTATTAAATAAACTTCATACATGATTTGTGAAGTGTAATATTTAAATACCCGTTGCTGCGTAAATTCCACTTATTCCTATCTAAGCCCCTGTTTGAAACCCTTTCTTTTGGCCAAAAAACTAATTCTACTACAGTTTTTTCGTACTTCACTACCCAACGTCTTTGTGTCAGAAACCCAATTTTTTAGTCATTATACCCGTTGTAAATTATTTCCGATTTTGCCCCCATATGTAAACTATTCCACCTAACACCATGGAGGGCAATATTGGAAAAACAAATTAAAGTGGATAAGAAAAGTCAATTATAGCAACCTTTCTGGGAACATTGTCAGAATAAATTGCCTTGTTAAGTACGTGGGTCCCACCACTTTTTAATTGTGATTGAAAAGAAATTGGACTGTCACTGTATGAGAAATAGAATTCGGATGAAAAAACGGGTTTCAAACATGGGCTAAATGTATTGTGGGTGAACGGGTTCAGTGTGCTAAGTTTCTTTTCTATTTAATCATTTCTCATTTTTTCAGTTTTTTTTTCGGATATTCTCAATTAAGATTTCAATAAATTTTAAAATATTATAAATTCTACTGAATTTCGTGAATTTGAATAAATTCTCAAAGAATCCAGTAAAAATGGTGAAATCTCAAAAGAATTTATTATGTGTATTTTCAAATTTGAAATTAATCCAAATCTTTGAAATCCCTTAATTTATGAAATCTTTATAAATCTACGTGCTATTTAGGATACCTGGATTTTAAAAGAGACACTCACCTTTTAATAGATTATAATAAATTTCATTAAAAGGGCACACATATATTTAAAATAACTTTTAAAATCCATTAAAATCTGAACTCCCTTTGTAATTTGAGACTTAAAGATAGAGTACTCATTATACTCATTAATTTGTTTGCAAATTACAATATCATACTCAGAAATTAAAAAATAAAATCGGATTATATTACTTCTAAATTTTCATTTTTTTCGCAATAAATTCGGATAACCAAGCTCAAGATGGCCATTCATTACAGCGGACCAACTCAAGAACCAACACAGACCAAGATTAACTGAATTTGATTTGTTCTTTTAACGGGGTAAATCGTCTTGAGCCTACTTTTACTCTAATAGACTAGTGACAAAATCTCTTTGTCAAAGACACAGAATTCACATTTTAACAACAAACGTAAAATACCTTCTGCGCAAACATGTATTATGTATAGTAAATTTTATAACTTAGATGAATTGGAAATGAGTTTAATTATACTAGTGAAATATTGGACAACAGGATATCCTATACTTAGTTACTAATGATGCTGACTGCAACATGCACCTTGAATCTGTATTCGAGCCGTTTTAATTAAGTGCAAAAATTTAATAACAGATTAAAACTTGAGATGTAACATGTTAAACCTAAAAGGGAATCATTCATAGGCCCCGTGCCATGGGTCAAGCAATCCACTAAATTAATTAAGAGAAAATTATTACCAACTAGAATTCTAAAGATCCAATTTCAAAAATCAGATCTAAAATTTATTTATACAAAAATTAGATGATAATTCAATATTAAAAATAATATTATAAAATTAAACTAATTTATATACAACCCTACCATCCATCCATCCACCCCGTCGATGCACCCTATCTAATTTCAAACCCTAAATCACTTTATTCTCTCTTCACTCTCTTTCCCCCTCTCTCTTTTCTTCTTCATTATCTCTCTGTTGCTAGTACCAACGAACACTCCAACGCTACTCTTTGTCGCGCTATGCCGGTGTCACCCCCACTATTCACAGTGCTTCACTCACAGGACGCTACTTCGTGGCGCTGTCGAAATCCATCACCGATCGACAATGCTTCGTGTTGCTTTGCATCGTTCCACAGCGCCGTTGTAAGGCCCAACGATCACTATGGTTTTCGGGAGTTTTCGATTTGAAAATGGAAGCGGGTTTGATTTGAGTGCCACACAACGATGTTTACAAAGTTGTTGTGAGGAGCTGATTTGTACGGTGCTCGCCCTGATGGTGGCAGTGGCGGTGGTGATGGTGTTTGCTGTCAGTTGTAGTTGTATTTCTATTAATGGAGCACAGCAAGCATATCGCTAAGTATTGCAGTCTTAAATACAATAGTCATGTTTCCAATTGATTTCAGCATAGCAGAACTTGTTGTGGTGGTTAAAGCTATGGTGGTGGTGGTAGTGTCGGCGATGGTAGTGTGATCATGGCGGTGCTAGTACTGGTGGCGGTGGGTGGGCTAAAGGTTTTTGTGACCAGATTGTAACCAATAAATTGATTAATTTGTGACGTAAAAAATGTGATCATAATTTAGAATTTATTAAGTTGTGACTAAGAAATAACTCGTGACCAATTAATTTGATATTTTATGACCGTAAAATAATTCGTGATTTATAACCAATAACTTATGACCAATAAATAATATGTAACCTAAAAATTCGCTGTCAAGAGGTGGTGGTGGTTCTAACGACGTTGGTTTCGGCTACTGGCAATGGTGAGATGGTGGTTACAACTGTTGGCGGTGCTCAATTAATTTGATATTTTGTGATCGTGAGAATTTTTTTTTATTTATAAAATTTTTTACTGTGATCGAGAATTTGTTTGTAACCAACTGATTTGATAATTTGTGAGAAGATTGTATAAAATTGTGACCTTATACTTAATTTATATGATATATTTTTAATTAATTATTTCAAAAATAAAATTTAATAAATATCCAATTTTTGAAATTTTAAACCTTTTATCTTAATTTTGAAATGAATTATAATTAAACTCTTATTTATGAATTTTTCCCATCAAAATTAATAAAGAACAATCAAAAGAAATTAAGAACAACTCCCTTGTTTCTTCTCTTGTTTTGATGATGAAGTGGAATCAAATCCATCGATCTCGACTTTCTCGCTACTTTCATATTATACTCGACCTCAACCACTATTTGGATTAAGAGTCACCATTCTTAACTCATGTCAAGCAACTTGATCAATGGAGAGGATTAGAAATTTAGTACACTATGATTATCACTTAGCAATAGTTGTGGACAATTTCGAGGGATACCAAGGTCATGCAAGAGATAATAGCTATATTCAGCTGAAGCATTGGCCATGGATTTGTATTCCGCTTTCAAACTTGAATGAGAAATAGATGCTTGCTTTTGTGCAAACGAGGAGATTATATTGCTTCCAAGAAAGGTACAAAAGCAAGAAGTTGATCGTCTAGTGTCCTTGCAACTTGCCCAATCAGAGTCACAAATGCTTTAGAGATTAAGAGCCGATTGTTTGCGCATGTGAAGACGAAAGCTCATGGTGCCATGGACATATCTCATGATTTTCTTGACAAGTTGATAGAAACCTTGCGTGGGAAAATGCATAAAATGCGAGACAAAATTCAAGCTAATGGATAAACCAGGTCGAGTAAAGTCAAATACTATAGGGCTTCGACCAAACTGTGATAATGTGTAGGATCATGGAATGGAGTTGCATCATCCAAATGTTTGTATTTGGAGGACATTGGGGTATTCATAGGCTTACATCCTTCTATTTGGGTACGCTTGATGATATTAAGGGCATA
Source organism: Fraxinus baroniana (assembly GCA_903798355.1). Taxonomy (NCBI): domain Eukaryota; kingdom Viridiplantae; phylum Streptophyta; class Magnoliopsida; order Lamiales; family Oleaceae; genus Fraxinus; species Fraxinus baroniana. The sequence goes on along the minus strand of CAIGRO010042924.1, from coordinate 1,188 downwards.
TGTAGACTGTGACAAGAGTAAGCCATTAGTAGTGCGTGTAATTTGAACACCAAGAAAATAATGCATAAAACCTAAATACTTCATATCAAACTCTTTTGGTGAAGCACAAGAACTAAAGCGTTTAAAAGTGTGGTATTGGACCCAGTAAGAAGCATGACATCAACACATAAAAGGAGAACTAAAATATCAAATTTGATTTTTTAATAAAAAAGAGAAGGGCCAACAATAATACATAAAAAACCATACTTAATTAAGAACCCGTTAAAGCCAGAAAACCTTGCCCTTTAGACCATACAAGGCTTTCTGTAAAGTACAAACATGATTTGTTGAATTTAAATCAGTAAAACCTGGGGGTCGTCCATAAAAACAGTTTCTTTGAGAGAACCATGTAAGTAAACATTTTTCTAATGGAAAGTCCCAAGTTTTTGAAGTAGCAACTGAAAGTACAAGTCGTATAATACTTTGTTTTATTATTGGAGAAAAGATCTCATGGTAATCGACCCCATATACTTGATTATATCCTTTAACTACTAATCTATTTTTTAGGCTTTCAAAAGTGCCATCAGATTTGAGCTTGGTTTTTGTTACACCCCATTTATGTATAGTCGAAAGTCAAGTGTTGAATTGTCAACATCTTAGTCAAATAAGGACTTAAATGGAATAAATTATTTTATCGGGGCTATTTTGCAATTGACAATATTTGAAGGCTTGAGATGGATAAAAATTTATTCTGTGGATTTACTTATATATTGAAAGTTAAATGGTTAGATTTTATAACCAATGGAAGTTAAGGACTAAATGTTATGTTAAATTGAAGAAGAGGGACTTCCTCGTAATTGTTGGTATGAGTGGATGACACATGTCAATTATATAGCCAATTTCCCATTTTCATTTGATATACATACATACAGAAACAGAATTCGGCAGGGAGAAGGAAGAATCGAGAAAGAGAAGGAAAAAAAGAAGGAAAAAAAAAATAGGAAGAAACGAGAGAAGAAAGATAGCAAAGCGGCAAGGAAAGGAAAGATATCGAGCCGAGACAAAAATGAATGAAAATACCACAAGCACAAGCTTTTACTATATTTTCATCTACCGGAAAAAGGTAAGAGTAGGGGACTATTTTTAATTAGGATAATGGAATTTAATTATATGTGGGTGGGGTATATTTAGAATTGAAAATCAGGAAGT
>CAIGRO010042921.1:0-11003 GCA_903798355.1 Fraxinus baroniana | reverse complement strand
GCACCAGCTCCATTCCAGTCACCCTAACATTTTACGTTGCAACCAAAGAGCATTAGTTTTGATGCTAGTCAAAAACCTCAAATGGGACAAGTCCGGGATCAAATTGCTACATAATTCCATGGATTTATTTACACTTATGCTTTTAATCGTATAGATTGAACCGTTTTGCCTAATTTAATATAAGTTGTGGTTTTAATATTTGAAAAAAAAAAATTTAAGATTCACCAACTTCATATATGTTATTTAATACTATATTAACATTAAACTATTAAAATTTATTGAATAATCATATTTCTTGAATAAAATATTATCAAAAAAATATTTTCAAAATTTCAAAGTAAACACATTTTTCATTTTTATGTTTTGAGAANTGCCTAATTTAATATAAGTTGTGGTTTTAATATTTGAAAAAAAAAAATTTAAGATTCACCAACTTCATATATGTTATTTAATACTATATTAACATTAAACTATTAAAATTTATTGAATAAAATATTATAAAAAATTATCAAAATTTCAAAGTAAATGCGTTTTCCATTTTTATGTTTTCGGAAACACTTTTTAGAATGGCAAAAAGAACGCATTTTCAGAAATTTAAAAGCAGACACTCAAAACACAAAATACAAAACGAATTCAAAACTCAAAACATAAATAGAACGGCACCTTAAAGTTTGGAGTTGTTTTCACCAAAAAATAGTGGCACTTTACATGCATGAGTCATTTATACACTTCACTCCATCTTGAACTTAATTGAGTACGTGGAAAAGTCTTTTTGATAATGCTCGACTTGTGATTGCATGCATGATTTCAATTATTACGGTGTCAGGAGCCTGAGTTGCTTAAATTAACGTTTTATTGTTGAAAAAAAATGCTATTTTCCTAATTTTTAAAATTTTGGTCTATTTCTGTCATTTGGGCATTCTTCGAGTGACAGCAGCAGAAGCTGCCTCGTTTGCTTGTTGCTCGACTCTAGCTCGAGCAACAGACCATATTTTCAAATTAAAACATTATTTTTTAGGGTTTTTATGCAAAACAAATCAAAATTTCTTCCCATTTCTCCTACATTTTGAAAACTCACATCAAATTTGTGTGTTTCCAAGCTCTTAACATTCAAACTTATTCATTTGTTGAATTATTTCATCATATTCACGAATTTGAAAGGTAAAATTAAATTTTTTTTGGTTTTTCACTATTTTTTGCAAATTTCATTCATTCTTTTCGATGTTTGGTTATTCTAGCTTGGGTTTTTGTGGTTGCATTTCATTTGTTGATCAATGCCATTGTTTGCCATCAACTTTTGCATGATTTTTCTTCAAAATGTGTATTATTGGACTATTTTTGGCTCAATTTCAAGTGGTTTCATGAATGTTCTTCATTCTTTTTTATTGTTGAGCATTGTTCAATGATTGGGTTGCATTAGAACTAGCTAGTTTTTGTAGTTTTCATGGTTGAGTATGGTGTTGGTGATTTGGGTTGTCGAAGTTGTGGTGATTGGTTTGGATTATTTTGGAGTAAGCCTTGATTTAAAGTCGATTTTGATCTTTGCATGGTTAATTAAGTTTAGGATTGCATGTTGTTGGTCTGGAGTGTGTGGCATGTGTTGGAGTCATGTGTTCATGTTGACGTCGCATGGTGACGTCTCGTCACCACGTCATGACATCAGGTCCCTACGTCTAGGCACTACTGCATATCGTCTTACATTCATGTTAGGGCACATTGCATGTTGTTCTTTTTACCTTGTTTTGCATGCATTCATGCATATCATGGTTTTATTCATCTTATATCGAGGTTTTAATGTTTTGACTCAATTCTTTCAGATGCCACCTAAGAGTGCACGCACGACCCCTTCCACTCCTAGTACCTCTACCTCATACAGTAGGACTATGTTTATAGCTGCTGTTGCTCAAGACATATTTGGGTCACAATTCTCTTTGGTCTCGTTCTTTTCGAGTGCGAGGTCATTATGTCTGACCTATCCCCCAACCTCGTCATTATTTTCACTTCTCAGGGTTGGGAGCCTCTGTTCGTAAAGTTTGTACCCTATCGAGTCTTTTGGTTCAGGAGTTTTACGCTAACATCCATGATGTTAGTGGTTCGACTTTTAGGATTTTTCTTCGGGTAGGACGATTAAGATCACTCCGGATGTCATTTCGAGTTTGATTCATATTCCTCGAGTTGTCCACCCACTGTTTCCCTAACTTGCTCTTGATTCTCTTCCGACGGTAATTTGAGTTAGATTTGTTGGAAAACTTATTATTCATTGCATATACTTATGACTGCTTATACCTGCATCATTAAGATGTTGTATATTATTCTTTATCCCTTGTCATTTTATGATAAAGAGGGGGAGTAGAAAAAGAAAATAAAAGTGTTTATCAACAGAAATTTTATTGCCTTCTGCATATTGCACTGCATTTATATCAAATTTTTGACTCAAAGGCATTTTACATTTTAATTTCAGTTCTACTAAATTAAGTTTAATATTTTAGTAGTATCGATATCTTTTTAGTATGTTGGGTTGCATTGGTACTATGTCTTGATTTAGCATGTATGTTTGAAATTGAAAAATACTATAAGTTTCTTAAATTGTCTATATTCTATAAACTATTTGAACTACTTTACTTATATTATTTTCCACACATTTTACACTGGGTAATGAGTAATCTATTTCAGGAAATAGGTGCTGATTGAAATGCAGAATTCGTTCAAGTTAGTTAGTTGTGTCATAGTTTCTTTTTGAATCTGTAATTTATATTTAATTACTGCCTTGACTTTAGTTAGTAGGTTTCTCACAAAATGTCAAAGGGGGAGTTTGTTAGGTTTCATGTTGTAAATTGGCAATTCTGTAAACAAAAGGGATTGAATTGTAAAAGTTGTGAAAAATCAAGGAGTTATGTGCAAATATATAAAGTTAGGGTTTTTAGGTCTAGGGTTTGAGAATTACAAAAGAAGGAAAATACGGTGCAAAATTTTGCTAGATTGTCACCATGGATTGGCTCGAGTGTAGAAAATAGAAACTCTCTCGCTTGACTATCGCCCCTTCTTCGCTCGAGTGACAGACTATTGCTAGCCCTCGCTTGAGCTATAGTATTGTCCGAGAAATTTTTATTTCATGATTTAAAGGCTTTTTCCCCAACCCATTCGTCTTATAACCTACCTATATATACAAAAACACATCACAACGTATTTTCACAACGTTGAACATTGAGAGACCTTCATCTATGAGAGATCATCCATATTTTGCCTTTCAACCTTCGTCCATTGATATTATTTTGGTGAGAAAAATATCATATCCATAATCCAAATACCAAAGTCCAAACCGTTCTTTCCTCCACATCTGTCAGAGTTGCTGGAGATTGAGGAAAGTTGACTAGAGTTCCAGTCGGTAAAGAACATGGTGTTCTTCGTGATCCATAGTAGATAGGCGATTCTGTGAGGCTAAGAGTGTTGTAGGGTAGCATATTCCAGGAGAGTTTTGGTGATTGCAGCTAATGATTAGTGCATGGGAGCACAATATCCAGGAGAGCTGTAGGAATCGCTGTCGGGAGATCATAGTATGTGTCGTCTAGTCTGGTAGACTATAAGTATTTGAATCATTTATAGTGGATTGCCTACAAAGTGCCCTGAGTTTTTTCCAGTTAGGTTTCTCTGTAATCATATCGTGTGTTGATTTACTACTTTATTTATTTTTTATATAATTTGCGGTATTTAAACATATGATTAATGTAACGTAATTGTTTAACCATCTAGAGATAACAATTGGTGACTTATTGCTAATTTGTTATAATATTTTAATTCTGCATAAAATACCTATTCTCCCCCTCTAGGTATTGTTAGGGTCGAATTACTCGTTTTTTTAATTCAATTATTAAGTATCCAATAAGGATTCGCCATTTTTTATTCTCCTAAATGATCGAATTACCCAAAAACTTGGAGAAAAATCTATAAATACCACTTTATTTTAAGAAAAGCGTATACATTCAAATATCTCCGTCGCAAATAACCATTTCATCTCTAACTCCTATTTGATAATCAAAACTAGTGAGATTTGGATGTAAAAGTCTTGGTTAGTTGAGAGGATTTTTTAAGGGAATTTCTATTGTCAACAAATTGATGTCATTTATGGAAAACTTAAGTAAACCATAAAATTCTATTATAGTCATAAAAATGAATCTCATGAGAGAAAACACAGAAGGAAAATCACCACCAGATGTTGAAATCAAATGATATGTAGCGATGAGCTTATGGATAGTGATGCTAATCTAAAACGATATTGGAAAGATACGCCAGCAAAACTACAAACTAGCATTTCTCCTGCTCAGCGTCATCGTTTAAAAAAAACTCTATTACCAAAACAATCCAAAGAATGGTTCAAAGCATAAAGGTATTAACTGTAGAGAATGTGTCTTTGCGTGCAAAAGTCAAGCTCCAAGAGAAAATTGGCAAGGTGATTTCGGTAGAAATGGAGAAAAACACGCTGTTAACTCATAACAATATAATAGAAAAGAAGAGAAAATAGTAGTATGAGGATAAATCCACAATAGGAAAGTCTAAAGACAAATGACGTTCTCACAATAAAAGATCAACTCATTATTATCGTCAGGGAAATATGAGAACTAAAAACTTTGTCGACATTTCATACTGTACTCTTTCGACGAAGGAGTATATACAAAATCTTGCTGACTTTGTTCACTTCTTGCTCATAGATAACTTCAAGAAGAGGGGGTACCACCCTCATGACATGTCTACCATCCTTGCCGCCACATCCACTTCGGGAAAGGGGCTAAAACCCTCATCTGCTGGAAAAAAGCAAGTGAGGGACAAAATCGAGAGGGTCAGCAAGGAAGCTGCCTCTCAAGAAGAGAGACGATCCTCTATGCCTGATAGGGAGAAGAAAATAATGGATGAGGAGCCTAAAAAGAAGTTAAGAATCCCGACTTCCAGTGGGGCGGTTGGCTCAAGGGTCGTTCCTCCTCCCACTTTGAGGTCCCAGCGGGGGACAAACTTTTGGGCAATTCGATGATTGCAGCCTCTGGGGGCAGAAGAGGCCATTTGCTATAGAGCCCCAAAGGCAAGTTCCTGCTAAGAAGGCCAAGGCCTCAAGTGACTCCACCACATCTGAAGCGTCCAAGTCGAAATTGGGTCTGTCCACGTGGACTGATGAGCTCAAATCCAAGGCTCTTACCCTTCTTTCGCCAGAAGTCCAAACTGCTACAACAACATTTCACAAGTATTGGATGGAGAAGTGGCAATCCTTCGTGGAGAAGAATGATGTCGTTGACGTCGTTGCCATGATGGTGGCTCAAGCAGGAATGTCGTTTGGCATGGCCAAGAGGTGGAGGCCCTCTTTAAAAACTTTCAACGAAAAAAATAAAGAGTTCGTAAATAAAGTCTCTCAGGTTGAAGAAGCTGCCAAAGTGGCCGAAGCTGAGGCCGAGGTTGTAAAGAAGAAGGAGGCAAAAGAGTCCATGAAGTTCACTTCTGCTTTGGAGGAAATAGAGAAGTTAAAGATGGAGGTCCACTTAACCTAAAGTGAAGTGGCCTCAATTACGAAGCGAGTGGAGATGTCCAATGCTCATCAACGTTTGGCAGCTGAAGCCTTAGAGAAGGCAAATAAGGAGAATGTTGCTCTAAAAGAGCAGTTGGGGGAGCTGAACTTCAAAGTTTCTGGCTTGACTAAAGAGGTGGAGGCTGCTAGGCAGGAAGCCCAAATTGTCGGTATCGAGGCCGAGAAGCGCTTCTTAGCCAATTTCCATTTAACTGAAGTGTACAAGAGCTTCGCGAAGCATTGGCGAAGATATGCTTATACGGATATGATCGAATGGCTGGAGGTACACACTCGAGGTGTCAACACCTCGGGTTTGAGAACAGAATTCTTGGAAGAGGAAGCATATGAGCGTGAGCCTCAAACTCTAGCAGAAGGAGACCAAATAATCGAACTTGATCATGATGTAGTTGAAGAAGCTGCTGCTGAAGAAGTGGCTCCTAATGCCATAGTACCTTTTGTGGCTCCTCAACCCCTAACTATTTAGATTAGCTTTTCATCTTGTGCTTTTTTCTTCTAAGTGTAAGGGCTTTGGTCCACCAATTGTAAATGTTTTTTTGTTTAATGAAGTTATATTTTTATCTAATACTCGAGTTTCTTTACTTTCTACATCCTCACAACTTCTACTCAATCTTGATGTGCTTGACCATATACATTCGAACTACTTGTATTTTAACATGACATCAAATCAAATTTTAAAGTAACGCTTAACTTCCTAACATTAGATATACAACGTCTTTTAAACCTTGACTATACCAAACTTATGAACATTGAAGTTAAATATCATGGATCACGTAATAAAGTCAGACCCATCCAAAGACGATCTTCGTAATAAAGATTGAATTTGACAAGTACTAGGAGGTTTGACTTAACAACAAAATACAATAGCATAATCAAAATTGCCAATATTTTATAAGTATTAAGAGGTCTGTCCTAATAACTGAGTTCAGAATTTGATCACATCAGACTTCAGATAATAAACCAACCAAAGACCTCTTAATTACTTTATAATTTGTGGAGCCAGATAATCGTTCTTTTAAGATCAAACATATATGTAAGATTTTAAGTAATATCAGACCTTCAAATGTCATATCTCAATAGTAACTTAATCATTAAAATTTTATCCAAGTGTTTGAAGGTCGTGTGCCTTAGAAAATTTTTGAGCTTAAGCATATTGTTGTGTATGAGCTGAGGCTCTTTTAGTACTTTAGACTTTAGTTAGACTTTTATTTAGGCAATTCGTTTGCTTTTTGTCCTTAGCATGAGGTTGAATGGTTCACTCATGCCGAAGCTTCCTTAGCAACTACATTTGTTAAGGGTATATGTTACACTTCGTAAGTGCAGATGTGGTCCTTTTGGGACCCTTTACCAAGATTTTTATGTTTTTCCCTACATAAGGATGGTTTGTCCTTACAAGATCACCTCCAAGGCTTTTTGCCTTTTCGAAGGGAATTTTAACTCACGACTAATATGGCAAGAGCCATTTTTATTGAACTCTAAAACTGTATATACAAGATGTTTTGCATCATTGGTAATACTTGCGCAAATGTTCTACATTCCATGGATGAGATAGTGCCTTTCCATGCATATTCTCAATTTTATAGCTTTCCGACCGAACCTCTTCATTGATACGGTAAGGACCCTCCCAGTTGGGACCAAAGGTTCCTGTGCCATGCTCCTTAAAAGGTGGAAATATTCTTCGCATTACTAGTTCTTTCAGACGGAATGACTTCTTCTTTACTTTTGAATTGTAGTATCTAGTCATTTTTCTTTGATAAAGGGCCAATCTGTCTTGAGAGTCGTCTTTCTTTTCTTTAAGGAGGTCGAGTCCACATTTTTTCATCTCATTGTTACTTATCTCATTGAAATGTATTCATCGAGAAGATGGTAGCCTACTTCAACAGAGCTCATAGCCTCGACCCCGTAGGCTATAGAGAACGGGGTCTTTCCTGTAGCAGTTCTACTTGTGGTCTTCATAGCCCAAAGTACTTGAGGCAGTTCATCGACCCATGTCCCTTTAGAGGTATCCAATTTTCTTTTTAGTGTGTGCTTGATCGTTTTGTTGACAGCTTCAACCTGCCCATTTGCTTGGGGGTGATGTGGGAAGGAAAATGTTTTTTGATGCCCAACTCCTCACGTATGTTTCTGACCTTCTTGTTGTCAAATTGTCTGCCATTTTCTGATAGAATTGAATTGAGAATTCCGAACATGCAGATGATGTTCTTCCATAGGAACTTGGAAGTGTTAGCCTCAGTAATTTTGGCAAGTGGTTCAACTTCTACCCATTTGGTGAAGTAATCAATGGAGACAATCGTGAAGCTAGAGTTTCCTCTTCCTTTGGGGAGGAGGTCCTATAAGATCAATTCCCTATTTTCCGAATGACCATGGGCTAGATACGACATTCAATTCTTGAGAAGGTTGCCTTTGAATAGTAGCAAAGCGTTGACAATTATCACATTTCCTAACAAATTGTTGCACATCCTTTTTCAAGGCAGGGCAGCAATATCCTTGCCTAAGTATATTTTGTGCTAGGGACCACCTTATAGTATGGTTCTCACATACCCTCTCATGAATATTTTGGAGTACGTAATTTTCTTGTTCTCTTCCAATGCATCTAAGCAGGGATAATGAGAACCCACGTTTGTATAACACGTTATCTTGGAAGATGAAGTGTAAGCTCTCCTTCTGAGGTTTTGATATCCTTCCTTTCTAAGAGGTAGGGTCCAATCCTTGATGTAGGATATGCTAGGTTTCATCCAAGGTGGAGTTTCTTCGACCTACATTATTGCATCGTTCATGTCGATAGAAGGTCTGGAAAGAAGCTCTATAGGCACAACTGTAAGTAGTTTGAAATCCTTACTACTTGCTAACTTTGATAGAGTGTCGGCATTGACGTTCTTGGAGCGTAGGATTTGTATAAGTTCGAATATCTCAAAGGAAGGGATGAAACTCGTGACCAACTTCAAGTATGTTACCATATATTTATCTCTGGCTAAGAAATTACCATGAGCTTGACTTACCACCAGTTGGGAATCACTTTTGATGATGAGCCTCTTTACTTGCATTTCTTTTGCCAACCTCAGGCCAACTAGGAGGGCCTCATATTCTGCTGCATTATTGGTGGCTTTGAAATTGAACCTCACTGCACAAGTAAACTTGTGTCCTTCTAGGCTGACCAAGACAATCCTTGCTCTTGACCCTATCTCCCCTGACGACCCATCAATTGAGAGGTTCCATGTTGAAGGTTCGGCATGCTCCATTTCCTCTTCCATTTTTGGAATATGAATAAATTCGAGCTTGAAGATGATGTCGAACTCACTAAGTTCCACATCCCACTTAAGTAACCTCCATGAAACATCTGGCTTCTGTAGTACTTACTTGAGCAGGAAGTTTGTTAACACGTGTATATTGTGAGCCTATAAGTATTTCCACAACTTTCTTGACGCAGTCACGAATGAGAGAGCTAACTTCTCCATATCTGGATAGCGAGCTTCTGCTACCAAGAGTGCTTTGCTGACATAGTAAACAAGCAATTGATGGTTATCCTCTTCTCTTATCAAAATTGAGCTGAGTGCCTCGGATGTCACTGCTAAATATAACTGTAGTGCCTCGTGATCCTTAGGTTTGGAGAGGAGAGGAGCCTGTCCCAAGTGTTTTTTCAGCTCTTGTAAGGCTACTTCACATTCGTTTGTCCACTGAAATTTATTTCCACCTTTGAGGACCTTAAAGAAAGGTAGGCACTTGTCTGTTGCCTTCGAATGAAGCGATTCAAGGCTGCCACTCATCCGGTGAGGCTTTATGCCTCTTTTAGCTTTTGAGGTGACCTCATTTTAACTTTGACCTTTTCAGCGATGCTCTTTAGTTAACGATGTGGCCCAAGAATTTTCTAGAGGATACTCTAAAAGTGCATTTCAAAGGATTGAGCTTCATCCGGTATCTTTTCAAAATCTAAAATGTTTCATTAAGGTTTTTAACATGATTCCATGCTTTCAGGCTTTTTCCCAGCACATCGTCCACATAGACCTCTATGATTTTTCCAATAAGGTCGGCGAACATTTTGTTGACAAGCCTTTGATAGGTAGTTCGAAAATTTTTCAACCTGAAGGGCATGACTTTGTACCAATAGAGTCTTTTGTCTGTGATAAAGAAGGTGTGCTCTTCATTTGCTAGGAACATGGGAATTTGGTTATATTCGGAGTATGCATCCATGAAGTTAAAAAGTTCATGTCAAGTGGTTGGATCCACAAACTGGTCTATTCTTGGAAGTGAGAAGCTGTTATTGGGACGGCTTGGTTTAAATTTGAAGTCTATGCAAACCCTCAACTTTCCGTTATGTTTTTTGACCAATACCGGGTTTGAGACCTACTTCGGGTACACCGATTCCCGAATAAACCCACTGTCGATTAGTTTCTAACATCATCCTTTAGAACATCATATCTTTATGGGTTGAGGGCTCTTCTCTTTTGTCTATGCTCCATAGCTTTAGATCTATGTTCAAGTGGTGGCAGCTGATCTTTGGATCAATGCCTACCATGTCGCCATGTTTCCAGACGAAGACATAAAGATTTTTAAAGTTTTTCAACTCCTTATGTACCTTCATGGGTAAGTTTCTTCCCACATGTAAGTGCTTGGATGGATCCTATGGGTCTATTGGGATGGTCTCCAGTTTTTCCTTAGGTGCTATTTGAGGCTCGCAATCAATGATGCGATCCTCTAAGCAAGCTGCCTTTTCAACAGCTATCCTTTCTTTTGGGCTCGTATAGTACCAATGATGTCCTATTCTTCAGGTGTATCAGTCATCTTGACATCTTTCTATTACTCATGGGTACTCCCTTATTCAGGGGCGTTGTTCATGTCAAGGTCCGTGACTACAACATTGACGGTTCTTGTTTCCACTTTCCTTAGAGAGTTCAAGTAACACTCCCTAGCGCCTCGTTGGTCACCTCAGATTGTGGCAATGCCATTTTTAGTTGGGGATTTCATGCACAAGTGATGAATGGAGGTGACGACTCATATCTCCTTCAAAATTGGCCTTCCAAGCACCCCATGATAAGCAGACCAATTATCAACTACCAATAATTCCATAAAGTGGTGAGCGGTTAATGGTGCAATCTCCTCTCTATTGGTAGAGTGATTTTACCCCTTAGGATAATGCTATCTCCTGTAATACCGTATAAGAGTGAGCTCATTATGGTCAATTCATGGTCAACTTTCATTTTGTCAAAAGTGGTCCCAAAAATGATGTTAACCGAACTCTCATTATCCACTAACATTCTTTTCAGGCCGTTTTAGCCACAACTGCCTTTACCACTAAGGTGTCACAGTGGGGATAATGCACACCAACTGCATCTTTGGTGTGCTATCGTAGACACCCAAAAATAGTCCTTAAACCTCTAAAACTAATGTAGTAGTGGAAGTAAGGGTCGATCCCACGAAGAATGTGTAATTCAATATTTTA
>CAIGRO010042914.1:0-10064 GCA_903798355.1 Fraxinus baroniana | reverse complement strand
TTACGCTAGTAAATCTTGTTACTTTGGTTCTGCGTCAAGTGTTTTTCACACACTTGTATTTGATCATCTTTCATCTTATTTATGGGCTTGGATCAATACCCATGAATTCGTGCCAAAAACTCATGGAAGAGTTGCAAATTACCCTCCAAAAGCAGCTACATTTCACAAAGAAAACTGCCCCCAATGGCTCTTAAAAAATCTCTATGCGACAATATCAAGTATTTGCCGTTCTAGATTCCCAGGATTTCGTGAAACTCAAGATCTCATATCAAGGGAATGTTCAAACAGGTTAAGTTTGGGTGTTCTAATAGAATAATCAATACACACGAAGTTATGTCAACAAAAAATTCAAATTTTCACGTAATGCAGTCTGACATGGTGACTACACAATAGTTGAAGCACAAAAGCAATTACTAACTTGCGATTAAAAAAACACTTCAAACAGAGCAAATAATTCTTAAATTTCTAACACAAGCAATATCACTCCACACAGTAACCTCAATGCTAATGTCACACCACACGATGACGCGCTAATGTTAAAATTTAATTTGGGATAAACTAATATACAAGAGTGGACCAATTTGAGTTCGTAAATAACGAAAGATGCGAATTTACCACTTTTGGGCCTCCCCATTCGGCCTAGAGTCTCCAGCAAATGTAGCAACCAATTGAACACCAAACTAAATCACAAACGCGATGGGCAAACTCGTCCAAATTTCACCGTAGCATTTAAAACTCAAAACGAACACCACCGCAGGGTTTGTCTTGTCGTCTAGAAGAAACCATCACCAAAGAGTCCCTTACGCGCCCTCAAGTGCTGTTGTCAGAGTTCCACAAGATGGCGCAGCCGATCACACGCTATCCACTCAGGTGTGCCTCAATTTGCTGAACACGTCGGTGGTCTCCATTCGTCCAACAGGTAAGTGGTTTTGCTAAAAAACAACAAAGCAAATCCGATAGCCTTGATTTTCAATTGGACAGTTTCTGGAATCAGTTTTCTACAGCATTTTTTGCTATTTTCCAGGCCGATTTTCACCCAAGAAATCATATTGTTACCTACATATGGCTCTGATACCAAAATGTTAAGAGAATAATCGAAATTAACACCATAAAGTCGTCAAACTCAAACCACAACCCACACCCAATCCGGTTGCTATTTGGTTTGTCCACTAAGACATAGTAAANCACCCAAGAAATCATATTGTTACCTACATATGGCTCTGATACCAAAATGTTAAGAGAATAATCGAAATTAACACCATAAAGTCGTCAAACTCAAACCACAACCCACACCCAATCCGGTTGCTATTTGGTTTGTCCACTAAGACATAGTAAATACTAGGAGAAATGAGAGACAAGAACACACTGTAAAGGAAGCACAAAGCAAAAAAACGTAGCTAATATCTCTCACAGGAAAGAGAAGCAATAACATTCCACAGACACGTTTGCAATGGTATAAAGTTGATATACATAGTTTAGGTAATATCATCAATTGGGACAAGACACAAGGTAATGGGCCAAGACACAAGAAAACCATCCTATAAGTGAATTTGGGTCAAGGCAACATTAACAAATTAAGTTGCTACTAGTAGTCCACGTTGCTTTCGGGTCAAGCATATAAATTGATTATAGTGGAAATTACAGATTTCCAGGCCTTGGACCTATGTAATTTCCTCTTGCATATATTCTAGATGCACACGTCTCTTGAAATAGTCTTGATTAATACATGACCTTGATCTTGCACGTGTCTCTTGAATCAAATATGTTCTATATTATTCTCTTTTTTACTTGTTAGAACAACTAAAAACTTCACTTTTTATTTCAGGTTATTCGTCGACTAATATATCTTAGTCAAGGACTACCAACACGATGTTAAAAGAATTGATTATCATAAATTATATCATACATTTCTGGCTGTAGCCACAAGGTATGGTATTGGTAAATGTGGAAATTACAGATTTCCAGGCCTTTGAAGATACCAATTCAATAATCAGCGTGGAATGTTATTTATTCACAAATCAGGTATTACTTTATTTATTAAATATTAAATATTGTAATTATCGTTAAATAAGTATAAGATATATGTAGCTGGCGCGCTCCCTTAATTAGATTATTTCAAATCTCAATAACCTATCTTCCATATTAACAGATCCTCTCTCTCTCTCTCTCTTCACCACTACACGCAAATATCTCCACCACGACTGCATTCCGATTCCATTCCTAGTTTCCGTAATTCCAATTTCAGTTTTCGATTTCATAATAACTGATCATTTGTAAGCTACGCAACATTTCACCCATTGTGTTGTGAGTAAAAATCGAGTTGAGATGGATAAATCGAAGGGTGAAGAAAGGGTTGTCCATGTTAAAGACACCACCGGAAGACGAAGCAAGAGGAAGTCAGAGGAGAGCCTTGAAAAAACCCAAACTGAAAAGGACGCATCTACTGTGACCGCGCGAAAAGGCTTTTCGAAAAAGGTATTTTAATTTTTTCGATGTTGTGTTCAGATATTAGAGGCGCATATGTAGGAGAATAGTTTTTTATGAAGTATTGATTATGCATTTGGCATCTGTTTCCAATATTCGTTGTAATTTTTGGGTTAGGAGAACAGTTTTTTATGAAGTATTGATTCTGCATTTGACATCTTTTTCCAATATTCATTGTCATTTTTGGGTTAGGGTTTTGGGCAATCCGAAATTGTTTGTTTTTTCACTGTGATGCCTAATATGTTATATATTCTCAATTAGCATTTATGTGACCAATTTATTTGAAGTATGTGACCTCATGAGAATTCATCACACCAAGATTTTTTATTCTGTAAATTCACACACATCATGTGTCCAAGATGTTCACTGTCTGTGACCTTATAATTCATCATCCGTCCAAAGTTCTTAAGTCTGTGACCTCATGGATTCAAGCAAAAAATATTTACAATAAGTCTTTTACCTTGTCATGTGTGAAAGGGCCCTGTTTCATTTTGATGGATATAATACTTTTGTGGGGTATTAGACATATAAAATCACTTTTCATCGAAATGAATTTGATTGTGCACATTAACATTTGTGTCCAAGATGTATCTAAGTCATGGTATCTATGTCTGCAAAACAACATTTGTGCAGTTACATTTGAGTTCGAGAAACGTATTCAGTATCTATGTCATGGTATTGTCGAGGCTGTAGAGAGAGCTATCATTATCTGGAAAATGTCGGAATTATGTCTGTGAACTCATGCTTCTTACCAAGAATTAACATTATTTCATTCCATATTCTTATTGTAGGTTTGGAAATTTGTTATACCAGAAAAGAGCTGGTTCCCAGGAAAGATAACAACCTCAGTGAGTAAGGGTGTTCTTGCCACTTAGGTTTATCAACCTAATGCAGAAGAAATGTGGTTTTACGTGGCAGGCCGATATGTCAGATTCTCTATATCTGAGTTCTGTCTAGTCACAGGTCTAAGATGTTCTGGAGACAGTGACACACAGGTGTTTGAGGATAGACCGTCATAGATGAAGGCAAAGTACTTTGCTCAGGTTGATAGTGTAACACATGAAGATGTGAAGTCTACATTTTTATCAGCATGCCAAATGCCGGATTTGGATCTCGTTGAAGCTCTTCCAGATAATGATGTTGCTATCATGGGACTTTTGTATTTTCTTACTGCCTATCTCTTCCCTAGAGATTACAAAAAGGTGGTTGACCACTTTTTGTTTGTTCTTGTTGAGGACTTCCCCACATTGAATCGGTTCCCATGGGGCAAGTTATTATTTGATATGACTTTGAGTTCATTGAGGGATGGATTGAGTAGGAGGACTTCACACTACAGGCTACGAGGTATGTTGGTAGCCTTTCAAGTTTGGATCTACGAGACCTTTCCTAGTTTAGAGGGAATTGTTGTGACACGGATATCGAGGATGTACCCCCGAATAAAAAACTGGACTACACATGAGCAACCAAATGCTACAAAGTTGGAGGGGATTGACTGCTTCACCAATTCTAAAGTAAATGTTCAGTCCATTTTTAACTTACATATAGTAAATTGTTGATATTTTATTCTAATAATATATAATGTTATACAGATCAAAATTTGTGACCTCAAACCATCAGAAATGGAGATAGGTATGTCATACATGGATGGTGTCCACTACAAAAAACCAAATCAACCGGAGTTTTCCTGTAGATCCAGCAATAAGAAGAGGAACATAGAGAAGTCAGCTGACCGTGCTGGGACGAGTGGAAAGTCAGTAATACTGCTAACAGATAGTAGTATTGGCCAGGATCAAGTCACAGACGATGATGATGATTTTGTAGATCCTCCACCAAGATGTCAGGAGTCATCTCCCTATGGAAAACCCCACACTGATGTAGGCACGCCAGCTGCCCCTCGTTCTCCAAATGAACCACAATCTGAAGGGACTCATCGGGCTGATGTAAGTCATATATTTAGTCACAATTCATTAGCTTCAGGTCACAGGGCACTCATTTCTGGTCACAGACAGTTATTTATGTCCACCTCACAGATCACTATTTCAAGTCACAGTTAATGGTATGTTATCTTATTTTCCAGGTTCTGGAGGAATTGACTCAAGAAATCTCTGATCTCAAGTCTAGTAATAAAGAGTTGAAATTAGAGATTAATGCCATCAAGTCACAGATGTCAAATCTCAACGCTGAGCAGGAAAAAAAGTTGTTAGACATCGCCCAAGTGCAAGGACACATAAGAAGTGAGTTGATGGAGATTCGGACAAACATGCAATTTCTGTCTGAATCTGTGACGGCAATGATTTCCAGTTCAATGGATGAGATTATAAGGCGGTTTAATGACCAAACAAGTCATCATGCTGATGGAACAGGGGACAAAGGTACTCAGGCTGCTGGAGGATCCGATAAGACTGAGGAGGTATGTACATGAAATGTTCGCACTTTCTTTTCAATGATAATGGTTACATTTCACAAGTCACACTTTATGTAATTTAAACCACAGGTGGAAAATGTGGAACCAATGGTTGACAGGAAAGAGAAGGGGAAGATGTTCCCAAGCGATGATATTGACCTTCCATGTAGTCTTCAACCACCTTCATTTGATCTTGGAATCGAATATTCACAACCTGATGTTTTACAATCTGGAGACATTCAGAAGCAAGTAGATGCTGTCATTTCTGACGTGGTGACAGCAACAAAAAATGTTGTCACAGAGGTACTGAAAGACTCATTTTTCTGTACTATACTGATGTTCAACTCTGTGACATGTTATATGGTTGATGTTCAACTCTGTGACTATACTCAGATTAATATGTGACTTGTACAACAATACACAGGTATCACCTACGTCCGAACCAACTTCTTCATTACCATTGAAGCGGGTTTTGAGGCCTGCGAGGATATTACAATCTCCTTTCGTTGTCGGAGAAAGGAATTTATTCAAACCCGATGTCAGTGCAGTCGTGTTTGAAACTTACAAAAACAGTGTCGAAGAAGCTGATAGATCGGCATTCTTGGGCTGGTTCCAGAGAGGGTACAAGCCAAAAAGCAGGTATGTGAGGTTTTAAGCTACGTCTTAATGTTACTCAACAACCTGTAGTATCAAAGCAATGTAATGTTCAATGTTTGGCTACAGGAAAAAGTTCAATGAGCAGGATGACCTAATCAAACCCGCTTTCGTTATTGGTTCGTTCACAGTCGGTCAAAAGACATGGTTCCACCAGCTTATAAATGAGGAGACGTCTTTGAGCAGTTCGGTACGGTTGCACTTATGCACTCTTTTATAGTCACATTTCAATCACACAGCTACCAATGCATGCAAACACATCATTCAATTAATAGTCACACACTGATCACAGTCATTCTGAACTTTCATTCCATTTATGTTGAAACAGCACATGGATGCATGCTTTTATTACATTCGTCAGCTGGCAAAGCATGGGAAAAATTTACAGTTTAGAGCTACAACGACAAACACTTGGTTCCAGAATAAGATAAAGGAGATGTACCCTGCTTTTCTGAAGGATCCCAATGTTCTGATGTCGGATTCCAGCCTGACTGATGTCATAACAGGACACAGTATACCTCTAAGCACACCTTGGGCCGATATTGATTATGTGTTCATGCCAATCCTGCCAACTAACAAAGCTCACTGGATGCTCGGCCTGCTTATATTCAGAAGCCATACGTTGATGGTATTCAATTCAGCTGGTAAAAGTTATCGCGACCTGAAGGTCATACAAGGTATTGAGCCGTATGTTAAAATGTTGCCTGCCTTAATGAGTACAACCGGAATTTCAAAAAAGGACCCCGATTACAATGAATCCGAGGGCAAGGAATTGAAGGTGATTGTCGATACTGCCCTCCCTCAGCAGACAAATGGGTAAGTGTGTGAGAAATAATACATGTCTAACTTGTAAAATAAACACACCTTACAGAATGTTTTATGTTGTTTTGCAGCCATGATTGCGGGATATTCGTTATTTTGTATGCCTTGTATATCCTCCGTGATGGCAGAACTTCCATACCACATAAATTTGATGCTAGGAAGTGTAGACTGGATATTGCCTCGCTCCTATACAAACACAGAGAGAGTTACGTGAAGAAGGCAAAGCAGGCTACAAAAGTGGAGGGGATAGTCTTAGAATGAGCTTTTGGAATTAGATTTGTAAATGAAATTTAAGACATTGTTCCTTTTCATATTTTCTGAGATGTTGATGTTTCTCTATAGAACGCTGCCACATTTGTTAGCTCGTAAATGTGGTGTCATTTGTTTTGATATGTTGATACCGGTTTCATGCACAGTGAAAAACAAGTCACAGAATATTTGTTTACATCAGTTCATAATGTCTTGATATGTTGATACCCGTTTCTGCTAACAGATTATTTGTTTTGATTTGTTCATATGTTGACACCCGTTTCATGGTTTGAAAGTAATAATGTCACGCATCCATTCTTGACACGGATACGTCAGTTATTTGTTTACATCAGTTCATAATGTCTATGGGAAACGTAGGTCACATATAGTAGTCTGGCCCCACGAGTAACAGATTATTGTTGACATTATGGTCACATGTCTATGGGAAACGTAGGTCACATTATTGTTGACATTATGGTCCCATGACAGAAACTCAGGTCACAGACACAGTGAAATCATGACATTCTGGTCACATATAACTGCTTCTGAGCACGTTTCTCCCATACGTCAAACATTTGGCTAGAAACTCAGGTCACAGATGAGGTTGAGTTTTTGACAAGCAGGTCACATGTATGTCTTTTAAACCCGAGGTCACAGAGCAGAAAAAGAATAAGCGTGACATTATGGTCACATGACAGAAACTCAGGCCACAGACACAGTGAAATCATGACATTCTGGTCACATATAACTGCTTCTGAGCACGTTTCTCCCATACGTCAAACATTTGGCTAGAAACTCAGGTCACAGATGAGGTTGAGTTTTTGACAAGCAGGTCACATGTATGTCTTTTAAACCCGAGGTCACAGAGCAGAAAAAGAATAAGCGTGACATTATGGTCACATGACAGAAACTCAGGCCACAGACACAGTGAAATCATGACATTCTGGTCACATATAACTGCTTCTGAGCACGTTTCTCCCATACGTCAAACATTTGGCTAGAAACTCAGGTCACAGATGAGGTTGAATTTTTGACAAGCAGGTCACATGTATGTCTTTTAAACCCGAGGTCACAGAGTAGAAAAAGAATAAGCATTTGTGACATTATGGTCACATAGATATATATTAGTGAAAGTGGGTCACATATACTTCCATTAACACGACAGAAACTCAGGTCACAGATACAGTGAAGTCATGACAATCTGGTCACATATAACTCCTTCTGAGCACATTTCTCCGATATACGTTGAACATTGTCTAGGAAATCAGGTCACAGATGAGGTTGAGTTTTTGACAAGCAGGTCACATGTATGTATTTTAAACCCGAGGTCACAGAGCAGAAGAAGAATAAGCATTTTTGACATTATGGTCACATAGATTTTACTGTGTAACTCACACTGTACTTTTAAGATAGAAAATCACATTTATTCAAATAAATGTTTCAAAGAAAATAATGTGATCAAATTTGATATATCTATCCTCTATTGTTTTCTGGTTACACAGAGTGTTATTCTCCCTATATTTTCAATTCAATGGCATCAAACTTGAGCATCTTCTGCGGTTGTGACCATGTCCACTACATCGACCACATTTTACTGTTGGTTTCCCTTCTCTAGATGATCTCTTCCTTTTCTCAGTTGGTCTTCCAGAACTTCGTTTCTGGTTAGGAGCTAAGACAACTTCGCATTGCACTTCATCAGGCACTTTCCATTCGTCTGGATTTCCAACAGGATATATAGAATCTTCATACGCATTCACATATGCATTTCTTGTGTAATAATAAGAACAGTAATCATATGGATCCCTCTTTGTACTTGCAATTACAGCCAAGGCATGCGGGCATGGTAACAAATCGACCTGTAGCATCCTGCACGTGCACGTACGTTGTTCAATATCAACAACAAAGGTGGACTTTTCATCGCTGACAGAAAACTCTGACTGAAACCTTCCTCTATGGATGTTCTTTGAAAAATCAAGAAACACAGTAGTCAATACAAGCAACAAAATATGAAATCCCAGATGATCATTTCAAGTTACAGGCATTAAATTGTAGGTCACATACATTCGGTTCAGGATACATATATAACAACAAACACATCTATCTTATCACATTCTGCAGTCACATTATACATATGTAATATGTTGTATAATCCAGATCACATGCAGCTAATATATATCAGCAGTAAAGTAAGAAAACTACCCTCAAGTTTCGTAACTCTACACTCATTCTCCTCATCACGTTCTCATACTTGGTGGACAACGTCGTGAACGTTCCATGCGCATCGTCTCTATGCTTGCAGAACCAATTTTGTACAGTTTGTCGCAATGACTCCATCAATGATACAATTGGGTAATTTTTTCCTGCCTTGGTGACTGCGTTGACTGATTCTACAATGTTTGATGTCATTGTAGAATATCTGTTTGCCGACATATGGATTCGTGACCACTTTTCAGGTCCAACATCAGCCTGCAAAATGGACACTATAAATTAATACCATATAATTGACATGTGACCATTTCAATGCATGTGACAATGTATTCATCTGCAATTCAATACCAGGTATCCACGAATATTCCTGTTCATTGTGTCCAGACGTCTCATATTATATTCAAATTCTTCCAACGTGTAAGCGCGGACAGCTGAGTTGAAAGCATGTGTAATATTTTGTCCTGATTTCCCATAATATGACTTCAAATTTTGCAACAAATGATACGAGCAAATACCATGATATGTTCCCGGATAAACATGCTCTATTGCATTCTTTATACTAGTATGACGATCTGACACAAAACACATTCCTTCTCTGTGACCATATGCCTTTTTTAGGTTCTCTAAAAACCATCTCCATGATTTGTCATTCTCATTATCCCCAATTCCAAAAGCAAGAACGAATATGCAATTATTTGCATCCTGTGTACATGCTGTGAAAAGGGTGCCGCCGTAGTGACCATTCAAGTACGTACCATCAACCACGACTACAGGCCGACAATGCTTCCATCCACGTATTGATGCACCAAGTGCCATAAAACAATATTTGAATCGTCTGTGACTATCAACCTCCAACTCTGTGACCGTACCAGGATTCTTTTGTTGGAGCACGTGGAAGAAGCTTGGTATCTTACGGAATGAATCAGTTGGATCACCCCTAACCATCTTCAACGTATGCTCGCGGGCTCTCCATGCTTTCGAATAATTCAAATAAACACCATAAGTCTGCAACATATCACTGCATATATCCTTCGGTGTGTATATGGTACTGGATGATGTGTACTTATACTTGATGCTAGTAGACACAACTGTAGTTGATACTTGCCTGTGTGACCCCAACACGACATTTGATGCACATGTGTGACTATTCACCTTTCGAATCTTAAATAGATTCGTTTTACCCCATTTCGACGATCTACAAATCCAGCTACAACCTTCTTGTGAACACCTCACAACATATTCT
>CAIGRO010042910.1:0-12243 GCA_903798355.1 Fraxinus baroniana | reverse complement strand
GGGCTGCAATTTTCCCTAAAAATATCGTAAGATCACGTGAATATTTTAACGTTGAAAAAAAAAAAAAAAAATTAGGCTAAGGGTATGTTGCTGACAGAATTCTAAAGATAACGAGATGGTGACAATAGTTGACTCTTGATAGAGATTTGTACCCAATATTTATTTAAATAGGTTTTGTCATAATCATTTAGCCCACTTTCATTAAAATAAATTTTTTTATTTCTCATCCTCATTTTTAATCAACATTTACAAAATAAAACATGTTGCACATAAACTCGAAACCTTCTCTACTTTTTTACAACACATTATCCAAAAAAATCACTTGCGAAACTGATTGCATTAGAAGGGAAATCGACCACATTAAAATTGTTGTTTTAAATACACAAATGAGAGATTTTTTTTATCGCAGTAACTAAACCTACCCGAAAATGAATGGAAATTTGGACAGAACAACACCAAAAGAATGAAATGCAAAAATCGATGTAAAAGTTGAACTCTTTATCTTTAAGATGAATTTGCCACACACAGGTGCCTATGGAGTATGGAAATCATCTCGCAAGATATAACGACCAACTTCTTGTATTTGCAACACTTCAAAACACAAGAAACGGCAAACTAAATGAAGCTTCTGTACTCCTTTCAGAATGAAAAAGAAAAAAGAAACAAGATTCTAATGCAGAATTTTGGTAAGAAAAATATGTTATATGATATGGTTTGATTGCATAAAATATGAGTGAATGAAACCAACACATAGGGCCCAATTTATAGAGGTCGAGGAGGTGCACACAAAGTGACACAACCCAAAACTCAACCCGTTTCACGAAGTGTTGCACAAGTTGATCTATTGCTTGCCGGCACTAGCTACCCACTCGAGCCCCCATTTTAGAGACTTCCTGCTCGTTGGAACTAGATAATTCAGATTTCTTATTTCAAAAATCATGTTTTCCAGCCCCACTTCATTTACTAATTTTTCATTCATCCGGAAATAGTTTTCAACGTCCAAATATATCAAATTCATCTACTCAATGATAGAATATGATCAACCCATTTTCACCAAATTCGAGTAACAGAACCCATTTAAATGTTTGGTTAAAGTTTGATAAAAATCAACTTTGCCTACATATATTTTATTTTTGGAAAGTATAAATTTATCTGGTTCAAAGACTAGTTTGAAGCTATACTTGCTATGTAAAGAACTCGAAATTAAGTTCTTGCGAATGTCTTGACACATGAAGTACATTATTAAGGTTAAGTTACTTGCGTGATGTAATCTTCAATGCCATTTTGCCTTATCTTTCAACCTTCGAACTTGAAGAGTTTCACACGAACAATTTCTCACCATTAGTTGGAGTTGTAGGATAAGAACATTCCCCTGTTAGCACAGATGTGACGAGTAGCACTCGTATCTACTTATCATTCCACATGATTTCCAATGTTGTTACATTCTAAAACGACAACCGACAAGTTAATTTCTAATATTCCATCAAATAATGCATTAGATTCAGTGATATTAGCTTGTGCTAGATTTTTTGGTTTTCAACATTCATTTGAACGATGTCTAGCCTTTCCGTAGTTGTAACAATTTCCCTTGAACTTCTTTACATTCTTGTTATTTCCTTGCTTGAAGGATTCTATTGAATGCTTCTCTTTTTGTTCTTATCATTGGTCTCTACCCTATTAGCTTTTGCTTGTGGTACATGACTTCCAATATGCTTGTCCAACTTTCTGTTGTCTTATTCGATTCTTAACTGGACAATGAATTCTTCAATATTCATCTCATTGCACTTGTGCTTGAGATCATTCTTGAAATCCTTCCACATGGGTGGAAGATTCTTGATAATTTAGTCACTTGAAATGATTCACTTAAAGACATATTCTCGACATGAATGTCATGAAGGAAATACTTACATTTCTTGTACTTGACCGATGACTATATTGTAATCTACCATCTTGTAGTCCAAGAACTTCTCGACAATAAATTTATTTGTAGTTTTGTATTTCTTCTCCAAATATTCTCAAAGTTCCTTTACAGATTTGTTGTTCAAGTTATTCAGAATGTAATTCTTGTATAGAAAATTTGAATATTTCCAAGCATTTAATGCTATCAATGATGCAATATTATTTTCCCCTTCTTATACAATGAGAGCATTATCATTTCAGAATTTTGCCAAGTTTAGCGTTGTAAGATCATAACATTTTCTATTGTCATCTCTTAAAGTCAACCGTACTAAACTTTTCCAATTTATCTCCATGTGAAGCAGAGGCTTAATGAATGGTAGGATGGAGAATCGCAATCGGAGAAACACCAAAGAAAAGAACCATGATAGGATGAACCACTTCCAAAGCACCCACATTCAAAGTCATTACATTCATATCCGAAGTAAAATCGGTGTTGTTGTCAACAGTAGTCATGTATGTTTAAACAACTAGAAGATCAACAAAATACAAGTTCAAAACCTAATAAAGAGTAGAAAAGTTATACCGAAAACGAAATTCGGTTTAACTGAGTAAAACATAAATTTATTAAAGAAATCACTCAACAAAACTTGTCTAAAGATTGTTGTTTTAAATACACAAATGAGTGATTTCTTAGTCATAGTAAATGACTTACCAAACCTACCCAAAAATGAATGGAAATCTGGATAGAATAACACCAAAAGAATGAAATGCAAATATTGATGCAAGAGTTGAACTCTTTATCCTTAAAACGAATTTGCCCAACACACGTGCCTATGTATTATGACAATTGTTTCCCAAGATACAACGATCAGCTTTTTGTGTTTGCGATACTTCAAAACATAAGAAAGGCGAACCGAATGAAGCTTTTGTACTCCTTTTAGAATGAAAAAGAAACAAGATTTTGATGCAAAATTTTGACAAGAAAAAAATGGTATATGATATGCTTTGATTGCATAGAATATAAGTGAATGAAACCAAGTTATAGGGCCCAATTTATAGAGGTTGAGGAGGTGCACACGAAGTGACACAAACCAAAAATCAACATGTTTCACGAAGTGTTGCATGGGTTGATCTGCCACTTGCCTGATGCACCCTTAGCATCTAAGTTCAAATGTTCGAGTCTATAGTTATCAAATTCGACCTGAATATTAATCAATATATATTATCCGTCATTAACTCAATCATTCGACCTGTATTATACACAGTCTGTAATGATTATAATTTTTAAGAATTTAATAAGTGAAATTATAATAAATTTCATTAAGTAGAAAAAAGTTACTCTCTTAAGGACCCATTTAATGTAAACCTTTTTGTAAATAAATTATGCTAAAATAATTTTTAAAGAATGCATGATTAAAAAGTAAGAAATATTATGAATTCACATGTAAAATTATTTCCTTTCGAATTTTAAAGATTTTTTACTAAACATAAGCTAAAATATATGTGTTACGAATAAAGTGGATACCGGATTGCTTTGTTTATTGTGAATATTGAGGATAAATATATGGTACAATATGAAGTAAATATCACAAATGCACAAATACAAAAGACAATTTGTAGAGGAAAGAGAAATTCATTAAAATATGGAGAAAGAATATAAAGATATTGTGTTTTCAATGTTGTCTAACTTGTCTAAACTACAATGAACAGCAAACTATATATAGGAAATGTTTCAAACCTAGAAATAGAGTAATAAATGAAAAAAACAAATGCTTAAAATGCGTCAAAAATGCAAAACGGGTCCGGGTCTGAGGAACTGTCGCTCGAACGGCAGGCAAGCACCAAGTGAGCGGTGACTTCTACGATGAGTGGCAGGTTGGTGCAAAGTGAGCTCCAGCATTCCTGTTTTGAGCGCTAGAGCAGGAGACGGACACTTAGCGAGCGATAATGCGCTACGAATTCCTCATTGGCCCATATATTGACCTCTTCAAGTCTAATACAAATTTCAAACTCCAAAATTGAATTTCAACTAGAATTGCTAAATAGATTTCGAATAGAATTCTCAAATAACATTCAAAATAAAAATTCGACTCACACTCTAATTCTAACAATACAAATGAAAAAATAAATATATAAATTATCAAACTATAACATTTGGCGTCTGTTTGAGCTCCCCCTTTTTTTGGCAAAAAATATATTTTAAAATGGTATTTTGATGGAGAATGCGTGGTTAAAAAATAGTAAAAATTTTATACTTACATGTAATATTATTTTATTGAAAAATGTTTGATTAAAAATAAGAAAGAAAAATGTGTTTTGAAAATAAAGGGATCAAACAAGGGCTAAATCCTATTGTCAAAATAGAATAATGTCATTTGTACCGTGATTATTAACAACTTTTGTTGAAAATTAATTTGCTGTCAAGACAGTTTGGTATGATTTTTAAACTGGATGGCGTAGATTTTACCAATTCATGATTGTCAACAAAAATTGTTTACTATAATTGTACATATAACATGGTTCGTAAAAGCGGATTACAACCCCAATTTAGATAACGTTAGTATGACATTAAATGTTAGGTGGAGTTACCTGTCCTTTAATCTATAATTAACGGTATCTAAATCCGGGTTATATATGTCCTCCCTGTTATGAAGATAATACGCGTCACACTCTTGAAAGTGACTCCATACATGGTCCCAGAATAAAATACTGTTCAATACATCATAGGCAGCAGTAACGTATAGTTTTACCTGTACAGTTAGACCATAGATATTTGCAGTTTTAAGTTATTTCTACGTTTCGGGATTTGAGGCATTTGGATTTCACTTATTCCAATATCTCAAAATAAATCAACTGAAAATTACTGGAAAAAAATGAAAAGAAAAACATCATTCCTTCTTCTTCAATCAGTCTCGTGCTCTATCTCTGTTTAGGTATAATTCTTTCTATCTCAGCAAATGCATATTAACATATGCGTGTATTGGTTAATCATTCTTTCAGGAAATAAAGCTCGAAGATGAAACTCGAGACCATATGGATGCTTGATTATTGGTTTAATTTCCGTAGTATTTTTCAGTTTCAAGTTTGGATCAAAGTTTTCAAAATTTTGTTACTATTTAGTTTTTGATCAAATTATCCAGATTTTTTTTTCCTTTCTGCTGTTGCTTAAAGATATAGTTAACTAATGTGTGTGTGTGTATATATCTGGGTTTTACAGTTTACACATTGTTTTGTCCGCTGAAATTTTGTAGGAGAAAGGAATAGCAAAAATTGTTGTAAGATCATACGATTATCGTGCTGGTTGTTTATTTTCTGACTCATTATTTCCTTTGGGAACTCAAATCTTCGAAAAATAAAGATTATGGTTTCTTGTTGATATAATTAAGTGTTTACTTTTAAAATTCAGAGACAGTCTTATGTAATTGAAACGGGTGCAATTTCATTATATGAAGATAAGTTGAATTGAAATAGATATCATCTCTGTATACTGTTACATTGAGAACAACTAAATGCTATCGATCTTAGTAATCTTAACTTGCATTTTGATATAATTTATTAAGTTCACAGACACTCTCATATCAAAAAAAAAAAAAAAAAGTTCACAGACACTGATATTTTTGTAGACTTATGACATGGTGGGTAAATAGTCTCTCTCTAAATCACCTGACTATTAAGTGTGAGCTCCTGGTTCGTGGTGTTTTTGAATAATAGCATCTATGATGCTTCAAGTGAGGACGCAATTCGTGATATTTATTGATCAATGTCTCCTTTCACAGGTTAGAAGACGAGGAGTTCTGGAGATTGTTTTATACCGAATGCTTCTCTTCTAGCTCATGATAACTTCTATTGCACATTTCTTCTTAGTTTGGAACTGAAAATTTTCTGGCATTTTGCATGTCTGGTCCCGTGGCCATTGCTGATGATGTTGAAACAGCTCCCCCCTTGTCAGAGAAGACGAGATCTTTCAATACCATAGTGTATAATGACAGAACCCTCTCAAGTGAATTGGATGGAGAGGTTTCCCATGCTTCTATCGAGACCCCTGGCTTTAGAACTTTCTTATTGCCAAACGGGGAATCTTATTCTGGATCCCTGCTGGGAAATATACCTGAGGGTTCAGGGAACTATGTCTGGCCTGATGGTTGCAAGTACGAGGGTGAGTGGAGATGCGGGATGAGGCATGGGCATGGAAAACTTAAATGGCCATCTGGTGCTCTCTATGAAGGTGAATTTTCAGGTGGTTATATGCATGGCACAGGGACATATACTAGACTTGATAATATGTCCTATAGGGGCCGGTGGCGGTTGAATCTCAAACATGGTTTGGGATATCAAATATATCCCAATGGTGATGTCTTTGAAGGATCATGGATTCAGGGAACCCCAGAAGGTCCTGGTAAGTATGTGTGGGCTAATGGATATGAGTACTTGGGAAATATGAAGGGAGGTAAAATGTCAGGTAAGGGAACACTTACTTGGACCAACGGGGACTCATATGAAGGAAGCTGGCTAAATGGCATGATGCATGGATTCGGAGTATACACGTGGAGTGATTGTGGCAACTTCGTTGGAACTTGGACCCGAGGCCTGAAGGATGGAAAAGGAACCTTCTATCCAAAAGGCTGTAAGGTTCCAGCTGGTCAGCAATTATACCTGAATGCTCTGAGAAAACAAGGACTGCTGCCAGATTTGAGAAAACAGAATCAAGTTTCCTACTTTAATCATTCTACGTCTGTACATATGGGAGATATTAAAGTTGGCAGGAACCGAGGTTCTCGTCGGAATTCATCTAAGCTCTCCAGAGGGAACCTATTAAATCTAGAACAGCCCCGTCCAGAAAATGCATCTCTGGTAAGAAGTTTGAGCCTTGAGGTATCCATTGAGAAAGTCATTGGACACGATTCACAGTCGAGCATATCTGAGTCTGTTTTAGAACGTAAAGATAATGAGGATGACATCAATTCTCCAATCTTGGAAAGAGAATACATGCAAGGGGTCCTAATCAATGAGCTCGTTATAACCGATCGATTTTCACCATCATCTAGAAGAGCAAAAAGGCGGCAAAAAAAACTTGCAAGGGAGATCAAGAGGCCAGGTGAACAAATCATTAAAGGCCACAGGAGTTACGATTTGATGCTCAGTTTGCAGCTTGGGATCAGGTATATACTCCTTTTCGTCACTAGTTCATATTGCTTCTTTATTTTCACAGATTTTTTGTTTTTAATTTTTTTTATTGTTTGTAATGTATGGATTCTAACCAGGTCCTGTGGCTCTTGGTGAACGTGCATTCTTCCATATGTTCATGCTTCTTCTTTTCCTTGAAAATATCATTTAAATTCCAGTAGATTACTAATTTACTATCATTGACTCAAAACAGAGCTGTATACATGTTCTCCAAAAGTTTGTTTATGTATTTGTAAATTCTCTGTCATGTAGTAGGAAGTCTTTCTATTTCTACATGAAAAATTAGCTGTTTAATGAAGATAATAGACTACAATGGAAAAAGAGAGTAGCTGTTTTGGCATACAAAATTCAGACCAGACGACCCTTTGGCAAATTGACAGGACTATATTGGTAATGGGTGGAGAGATCTCCTAGGATTATATTCTAGTTAGTGAGTTGATATTTGACCAATAACAAGCTTCAACACTTCCTGCATGTGTAATTTCTGCTTGCGTGTGGAGAGTTAAATTGAGTGCTTGCTGCAACAATGGCACAACTAAATACAAAGAGTATATATGGCACAAATAAAGGGGGAAAGGGTTGTACAATAATGACACAGAGATAACAAGCTTCGTCTAAATCTTCGCGAAACCCAGCTAGTAATGAGATTTTAAAGCCTCCAGAACTCACATCCTATAGGCAATGAGTGTAGAGCCTCGTCAAGGCTCATATTGTTGTTAAAGAGAAGTCTCTTTGGTTTGTGAAAATCAAGATCCTTGCAACTGTTGACTGGAAGCCAAGTAGCATTACCTCAATAAGATTAAAATATATATAGGCATGGAAGCTAGAGCAGGTAAAAGTTGCATATGCAAGATTTTCAGTGAAGATGCTATCCATATCGCTATATTGGTGTAAGTATGTAGACAATGCTATATGATTCCCCCGCGAAAAAAAGAAAAGAAAAAGAGAACATACATGCACATGCACAATATTTTGACATTTACTTGGAGCGCGTTTGGTAGAGATTAAAATCGGATTAAAATTGAAAAATTAGTCGTTATTGTTGAGACGAGTGAGACCCAATAACGGTTATATTTTCAATTTTAATTGAATTTTAATCGGTAACAAACGGGTTTTTGGTTTTCTCGTTAGCAAATGTCAAATAGTCTAAACAAGCATTAAGGAAATGACATTTTATCTGTACATTAAAGATTCTCCAAAAATATATCTCTTGAGCTTGCATTGGTCAGTGAATATAATTTCTTGGGAGGATGTACGCTTCTTGAAATTGTAATCAGGTTAATATGCCTTATATTCACCTTTCCCTAATAATAGTTCTCTCTCATTTTACCCAAACTACTACTAAAGAGCTATTAGAATATGTCCAGATATACTGTTGGGAAAATTACTCCCATACAAAGACGAGAGGTTCGGGCAGCAGATTTTGGCCATCGTGCCAGCTTTTGGATGAATTTTCCTGAAAAGGGGTCACAACTGACACCTCCTCATCGGTCAGAGGATTTCAAGTGGAAAGATTATTGCCCAATGGTTTTCAGGTTAGTAGTTACTTCCGCTTTTTGACGTCAATAAATATCCTGTGAAGTTTTCTCTCTCCAATTGATGCAATTTCCTTCTATAGTTGTTGTTTTGAGAAAATTGTCTGCTTGTGACGTGCTTTGACTTATGATGGTGCCTCTATTTCTTCACTTTTGTCTGCAAGCTGTTGAAAAACAATCACAGAGCAAATTCATTGTTCATATCTACAAATACTGTCGAACTGTCTTATTGTGACTGCATGGATTAGGCACAAGTCAGACATGTGACGGATGAATATAGCTATCCTGTTTCTGATGACAGTTTATCGTCATTCTTATCGTGCATCTCTAACACATTTATGCACCAAAAGTGATATGTATGCTTAATAATCTGCACAAGTAGAAAGGAACATGGATAAAGTTTCTGTCAGTATTATTTGTTACTCGGTCCAAACAAATTGTAAGCACCTTTTGGCCTCATTGTCACTTTTTTTTTTCTCTTTTGTTATTGACATTCCTTGTCCTTCCAGATGTCGTAACAGTAAGATAATTCTCATGCCTGGGTATTGATGATTCTTTGAGGATTTTGATATGCATCCTTTCAGAAATTCAAAAGACTTGTTTTTTCCTTGCAGGAATTTGAGAGAGATGTTTAAGATTGATGCGGGCGACTACATGATGTCCATATGTGGTAATGATGCCCTCAGGGAACTTTCTTCCCCTGGGAAAAGTGGTAGTGTCTTTTTCCTGTCCCAAGATGCCCGTTTCATGATCAAGACATTGCGAAAATTCGAAGTTAAGGTTTGATCATTTTTGAACCTTTTTTGTCCTGCTTTAAATTCAAACTTCTTATTCTTTGTTGGCAAACTTTTTCTAAGTTCTGCTTTCTTTGATGGTTTGGGGTGGGGTGGGGTGGGGGGTTGGAGTTTTGAAGCATGGAAGACATGTTAAAATAATTTTCCCAGCACAGGACAAGGTTGTTTCCATGAACCATCTGTTTAAAGAGCCTCAGAAATTTCCCTGGGGTCGGTTGAGTTCTATAAAATAAGATATTAAAAAGGGCACTGAAAGGAAGAAATGGAGAAAAAATTGAGGCTTTTATAATAAAAATTACGTGGTATGCTATGAGTGCCTTTCCAATAGCTGGTTCCTAAAGAACTGTATTTCATTTATATGCTTCAAATTGATTTTAATTTGCTAAAAGTCTGGTAAAATTCTAAACCATTGCCAATAATTAGAACACTACAACGTATGTGGAACTTTGAGCATTTCTGGAAACATGAGTTACAAGAACTTGAGGAAATACGAAATTGTCATTCAGGCTGTGACTGTAAAAGGCATGATGCGAAGAGATCAAGCTGATATAATGGCGAACCTTGAAACAGATAATTCTCAAGAGAGTGCACCATTTTAAGTGGCTATTTGTGAAATAAGCTAATTAAGATCTACTGTCACCCATACTTCTGCATTTTCAGAAATTGATGTTTATACTTACCAGTGATCTGACACATAGGTTTTGGTGCGGATGCTCCCGGACTACCATCATCATGTACGAACGCAAGAAAACACTCTCATAACTAAATTTTTTGGTCTTCACAGGATTAATCCTTCTAGCGGTCAAAAGGTAATGCACATGTCAACTCAGAAGATCATTTTGCTGTGGTTAATAGATATACCATGAAGACATTTTTAAATCATACTTGCTACTTCTTTTGAATGCCAAATTTTTTAGTATTTTCAGTCAGTAATATCACCTGTGCTCAAAACATTCTTACCTGCCTCCCAGCTAGTGATATTTCCTCAACACTTCCCAAAATTTTTGTGACAAATTTTATTCAACGAGTTAATTGAATTATCTACTTCGTACTTTCATTCTCGAAATGAAGTAAAAAATGTTTAATTATTCCACACGCTACCTCTACCTATAGCAATAGCTGATGGAGATCCTATTAGAGCCTTGTATAAAGAGGGTCTTTGCATTGTAATACCTAGACTTTATTATTGAATAAACTGATATTCATCTCTCTAATAATTCTCTCTTCTGTCTGCTTCTTTGTTTGTCTGATTCCTCTACCCATTCTATCTACCCCTCTTCCCCTCTCTTTCCTCGTCTTCTACAAGTCTCGTGCTTTGTTTGTTTGTGTTCTACATCAGTAGCACATCCTACTTTTCTATCTGGGGGCCAAGGTGAATATAACTTTTTCTTCTAGTGTCAAGGGACAGATGTATATCTTGGACTCATTGGTGCAATTTAATCGATAAACTAGTTGAGTACAGCTTAACAGATTTGCTTACTGTTCCACATTACCTCGCTTTAAAGATGATTTGAGCCACACACTAATGAAAACTTTTTGCTGGAAATTTCATTTTTAAATGATCAAACATAAGTTTCTCTCAATTATAGGCACATACATATATATTTAATACTTCCTACTTTGCAGTTTCGTTTCGTAGTCATGGGGAATATGTTCTGCACAGAATTAAGAATCCATCGAAGATTTGATTTGAAAGGTTCTTCATTAGGACGTTCTGCTGACAAGGTTGAAATTGACGAGAGCACCATACTTAAGGATTTGGATTTGAATTACTGCTTTTACTTGGAACCTTCTTGGAGAGATGCCCTCTTACAGTAAGTGGGGTACTTGCATGTCATTTGGTGACAGTTAATTTTGCATTGGGCTACTCTATAATTTTCTTTTAGCCTCCCACTTCTAACATGCTGTACCCAAATCATGTCACTCCTGTAACAACGACCTCTTTAGAAAGATGAGATCTTGACCTTTAACAACCCATCTCGTAGCCATAAAGGCATCGCTGGTCTATCTTAATCTCAATGTTCATTGTTTTCCACTTTGTTAATAAATGAACTGATATAAGACCTTACTCAGTCTCTATGGGAAAGGGGGATTTTCTTCTTTCACCTGTTTTTGGAAGTGTCCAAAGTGTAAATCTAGCCTAGAATGGAGATATAAAATTGAAATATTATGTTTTATGATTTCATCTTTGTTTTTGTTTTTCTCCTCCTTTAGTCCGCTGTATCAACTGTGAATACTTTCTTGTCAGTGTAAGAAACAAATAGCAGACAGGTTAATCTCAAAAGCTTGAAGAAACCGACAGCCACTGTTTTTGTTTCTCTTGCAAACACACATTCACACACCACCATCATCCCTTGTGGGTGAGAAAACTAGTGGCAACCGGAGTGTAGAAGTTGTTCGGAGCCTCGGTTGGTGTTCGTCTGGTTATTTTTTTGAGCCCGGATTCAAGATTTCTCGAAGCTTCCGTGTAATAGTTAGGAAGAAGTTTGAACTATATAGGCCCTGAGCTGTAGCCCAGGGCAGCACATGTCCAAATGAAAAACTAAGTTAAAAAAAAATTAAAATTAAAAACTTAGTCGAGGCCAAAACAAATCTTTAGCCCAACCCAAATTAAGCTTAATGCCCAAGTGCTGCCATAAGTCTCAATTGCAATAACCTATTAACCCAATTGCCGTAACCTGTAAACTCTTAAGGGTCAAGCAAAGAATTAGGTAGTGTGAACTTTGAACAATTAAACCCAACCCTAATCTGTTTGGTAGCATAGTTAGCAATATTTGTTAGTCAAAATGTTTTACTTGGTTTTCCTTATCGTGTTTTAGTATTATTACTTG